>WHPZ01586828.1:0-25299 GCA_016617965.1 Macrosiphum rosae | reverse complement strand
AAAGGGACGATTCGATATACTATGAGCCATGAGCAATAATGCCATAATGGGATTAAACAATGAACATAATATAAATTGAAATTAGACTTATTAGGCCGTCAGATGTATAGACAGGTGATGGCCACAAAGCGGTGTAGGTACACTATAATAATGAATTGATGTTAGGGGTGATTAGTACCTACAACGAACACTTTGGTTTATTATTAAATTCACCTATGTTACTTAGATATAGGGGAACCAAGCTATAGCAACCTATACCATCACTAAACGGTTTTATGAAATCTATGCCAGGTGAAAATAATTTTAAATTAAAACATAAACACATGTTTTAAAGTTGAGTCAGATATTTGGGTATACTTATTTTTTATTAGGTACCCATCTAGTGGTAAGTATTAATACACATGATACATTGACTGATTTATTTAATTACACTTTATTAATTATATAGCCTTTACTAGTAAAATATAATATTATACTCTATACTCAGTTTACTCTAAATAAGTATATTATATAATAAATAATAATGGATACAATATGCACTATGCATGTTAAACATTTTTTTATTACATTTTTAATATTCATATATTAATTATATTTGTTATTTCAGTTAACAGTTTTTATTAAAGTCGAATGATACACTGTAGGTACAGCTGTAAAAATGCAGATTGCAATAGTAGAATAAAGATGTCTTTTATAAGTCACAATGTTACAATATCAAGATAAATATAGATACATCGAATAATAGCATTCAACATAATATGTATAACTTATAAGTTAGTAGGTATTAGCCATTAGGTATATGTCATACAATACATTAGACTAATAAAGTTTCTACTATAGGACTCCAATTATATGTGTATTAATTGTATTATATAGTGCAATTTATTTGAACATTTTGGTATTTTTTATCTAAACTTGTAAGATAGGTACCTATACCCAAATAATAAAAAATATAATATAACGTAATAATAATATAATGTAAAAAGTGAATTTCAGTTTATAAAAAGAAGCATACAATTCGGCATATCAATGATAATATTATTATTATAGTCACGGCGGTACATCGCCACTGGTCGTCATAAAAATGAAAAATTGCAATGTCATGTGAGATGTTCCGTATAAAAACGCTATTGTGTACATTAGTATTTTTTTTTTATTATTATTATTATTATTATTATTATGCGTGTATTTTTTTCTGGCCCGTTTGGTTTTAATCATAAACAAACAATGGTCGAGTTGCGGGACAGAGTGAAAGGGTCGCTCGTTAAAGGCGGTCGTCCACTGGTGAAATGGACCGAAAGGGCCTTTAATTGACAAAGGCCTCGACGCGTGTGGACTGGGGCTATTATTTCGGGCCGTGCGTACGGCAGGAAACCGTACGCCGCCGACTTTCCATTCCGAAACGGAAACCCATAGAGATTAGTCATGTTCGAAAACTCGTCGTCGTCGTGGCGGTCGGCGAGTGGGTGCAGTATTTGGTGTGGGGTGCCGAAGGAGTCGGGGGCAGATAGTGGGCAAAAGCTAGTATATTCAAAGACTCCGTAATATTGCGGGGTGTGGGTGGCGGGTGATTGGTATGGGTATGGGGGTGGGGTGGCAGAGAAACGACATGTGATATGGTATCGACGACAGACAAAAGTAACCATACCATACGTACGCACTTCGATTTAATTCACTGGTAACAATTATAATTATTATTGTCACAAATTCTCTTTATTATGTAAAATAACGTTCGACTATATATAGAGGGGTGACGTATATTCGTTATGATTGGTGACAATGGAGCACTGCACGTGTTTCGAATAATAACTTTCCAAAGTTCGAGTCCCTGCAGTAGTTGAAAATGTATATTTCAAACACCATTACTATTTTAATTCCATCGTCATTTTTGAACTATAGTTTACCATGCAATTAGGATGGTTATATTTTGTTGTAGATCTGTGTTTAATAATATGCACAATATTGTTTTCTTATATACTATTTTTTTTTTTTTTTAATTCTATTGGTAAAACCAAAAATTGTTTGGACTGCAGGGATTTTGTTGTTTTAATTGGTATAATTTATTAATACATATTGCTTAAAATATATTATTAACGGACTGGATGGTGAAATTAATTGATTATATGTACATATACGTACCTAAATACGAGCAATGAGCATTGAACGTGTAAGTACCTATTGCGTGTAGGTAAAATATATTAAATATGACAATAAACGTGTGAGCTCAATTTCCCGCAATACGTCTTCCCGTAGTTGCAGTAGCTGCCGATGCGCACTATTGGAAAAATAAATAAAACTACCATTATTCACGGGTTGGTGGGTTTTCTCGGGTTTGATTACATATCTTGAGTCAAATGTTTTATGGTGCCGAGGTTAACGTGTACGTGGCGAAGGGTGAAGGGTGGATACGAATGAAAGCTTCGAGACAAAGCGCTCTGGGTAAACAAAAAATACAAATAAAAATGTATATAATATTTTTATTTATTGCTAATAGGGATGGACTGCAGTCGTTTGGCGAGGGGGCCGGGGCCATTAATCATAACCGAGTTAACTGTGGCCCCCTCCCACTACAATATACAGACTCGCCTATGTGAAATTTTATATTGCATTGTTCGACTCGATGACTGTCACGAAGAGACACCTCGGCTTGTGTATACGGTCTATTGCGAAAAAGGGATGTCAGTCACGCTATATATATAAAGGTACGCTCTACAGTCAAACGCCGCCACGCCAACACCCGAGCGTGAGTGTTGGTAGGTAGGTATACCGAAGTAAACACGATAATCAATGTTTATTTTTTCACCACTATTATAATATTATACCTACCTACAACAAATACCTGCCTATATATTTCGATTATATTAATGTATATTCGGCCTGTTGTGGCTGTCGGCGGAATAGTGGCAATTTTTTTCTCGCGTGTTTCGATAAACCTGCAATTTTAAGTGTATACACAAATGAACAAATGCCGCACTCATAAATCTTACTTAAAACCAATCTAAAAAAGCTGAGTGAATGGCGCGTGGGGTGAATTCTACACCTATTTTCATAAAAATGACATACAAAATAATATACAATAATATACGATACAATATAGTATAGGTACCTTGTACAATAATAATATTCTTTATAAACACATAATATTTTAATTTTTAGTTGTTACTCTACTAAATTACAAAACTTAATTTGTATTATAAATTGCACATACCTGCTATACATTACTAAAAGCATATAGTAGCATATTTATTTCCAAACAGGATATTAGTTTTAAGTGCATGTAGACATGTAGTGTCTTAAGATTCAGTCAAAATAACGATGAGAGTTTTTTTCCAGCGACGTCACCTTTAGTAAAAAGCTACAATTTTGAGATCGGTCTCTAGTTTTGAAAAAATTGGACTTAGTTGGTACTTCGAGGAGCCCCAGTTTTTTTTTAAAAATAGCTGGGAAAATATTTATGCAGCCTTCAGTTTTCGACAAAATAGATTTTTTTTTATTTGTATTTTAATTCAAAAATGAATAACTGAAGAAACTTGAAATGTATACTAAAATATTTCTGCCAATATTTTTTAGATGTCATGTTGATAAACTTTTTGTTTGGAAGTCAAAAAACTTGAAAATGTAAAGTCAAGTTTCTCATAACTCATAACCATAAGTTATTCGTACAGCACCTTACAATTTTTGAAAATACGTATAATAATAATATGCACATGTTTTTTAATAGACATTTGAACTACAAATATTGACAAAATTGGATATTTATAAGAAAAATAATTGGTTTTGCTTCTAATAATTTCAGTTATTCTGTTGTAATTGAAAAAAATATTAATATTAAAACTGTAATTTTTAGACTAATTTAAGTCGTATTTGTACTAAAAATCTATATTTACACCTTAGTATAATATATTCATTGATAGTCGTTATTGACTTATAAATTATAATAAGTTTATAACAATAATATATGCCAATACGATAAAATAAATAATTAGTTAATTATATATTAATAATATATAATACAATATCAAATATTATTATATAACATAAGCAATGATTTTGGAAAAAATTAGTTCAACCTATCGTATTACCATAGGTTGAGCGCCATGTGACCCAGTTTTGGATCTCGACTAGATTTTGGTAACTGCTAACAATGAATTTAAAAATTTATTTTCTATTGCCATGGTATATAAAACTATAATGTATTTTTGATATTTTGTGGTTATATTTGAATATGTTTTAGAAATAATAACAATTTTAGGTTTGCGCTTATTCATATCAAAATATAGTGAACAAACTGAAAATAACGAATTAATGATAAGAAACCGATAAATGAGTACCTACCAATTATGGGTATCATTTAATAAAAGTAAAATATTATAGTGAGACCAAAATTAAGGTTCTCATGGCAATGTAAAAAAACCATGAACTAAATTTGGGCCTCAAGGGAACATTGCCTATTAGTTACCTTCTAATATTAATAAATTATAAAATAAAAATTTTTTTGTATTAGGTTTTCCCTCAATGTAAAATTGTATATGTTGTACCTACATTGCATTTAACACTATCTTGGTTTTGTTTCAAATACAAATTAGTACCTAGTTCATTATTACAGGATAGTATAGAAATAATAATAACTACCTGATGAGGTAGGTAAACGGTTCAAATATTTTTTTATGTTTACTGTATATTTGTCAATAGAGAAATAAAGATAACATGTTTTGCAAATTCAATTGCTATTTTGTCTCAAATTTTAATTTGCCATCATATTATATTTTCCCAATTCCAACTTAAAACCAAAATGTGATAAACAACCAGTACAACGGACGGAGCTGAAGCTTTCCACTAGCATTTAAATAATAAGAATATGTGTCTACTACATCATAAATATTTTTTTGCGCAAACGAGTACTTAAGTAGGAGAAATAATCAGTGCGCTAACCAGTTGTAAAAATGTGAAACGGATAAGTTGTATGTCTAGTAAATGTGCGCAAACTTTAGATTACAGGTATATAATAATGTATAATAGGACCGCGCATGTAAATATTATATTGTTGAAGTTTGGGATACACAATGATAATCCATCCAATCACTTTTTTAGTTTACTTATTTCATCGTATTTTTAAATTTATTTTTAATATGCCCAACGTGTAGTGGCCCTAATATGGTCGATAATTTATTAAATATAATATTATGTTCTATGAGATATACTTCTCACGATAATATAAAAAAAAATCATTGTTTGTGGTTTTGTAGGCATTTTAAAAATATCTATTTATTTTTATTCATTTCGTTGAGTGCCGGAGTGAAGACTATTATATTTTGTAGGTATACTATGTACCTATCTATTTATGAACTGGTTTTCAAACTTGATAGTACTAGTTGATACTAAAACCATACATAAATGATAAGAATGAAATAATAATAATAATAATAACAATATATTAGTTCCTAGTTTTAATAAGACGGTTAGGTTAGGCTCGTAAACCCGTTAATTAAATATTTATGATTACTTTTTTTAAATATATAAGATAATAATATGAAATGATTATTTTAATTTTTCAGAACAAAACTTTTACTGATGAACTTAACGTTAATGCAAATAAATTATTGACATACCTGATTTAGATGACGATCTAAATGAATCTGATATGGAAGATGGCAAATACGACGATGATTTTCCTACAGAAGATAAACCTGTAGAAATTATTGAAAGAAATATTTAATTAAATATTTTTTACTGAATAAATCAACTTAAGATATAAATTAATATCATACATGAGCACAGATTTTACATCTATAGACTATAGAGTAGGTACAAGTAAACAAATATGTTAACTGTAATGAATAATGACTTATGAGTAGAGGTACCTATAATGATAATTTAATAATATTTATTTTTTTCAATTATTTTATTTAATAACACAATTATTCTAATAACTGAATAGTATAATAATTGTACCAATATACTATTATAATATTTCGATAGTTTTATGTTGGTCTGTATTATAATATTATGTATAAGTCGTAGAGCTGTCCTTAGGATTTTCGAGGCCCAAGGTGAAAACCAATTTTACCACTTGTTTCAAACTTGAAGCCTCCAAATTTAAGCCTGGGCCCTGCTCCCTCCCCCCCCCCCTAAGGACGGCCCTGATAAGTAGGTATACCGAATAATGTATCTATTATTTTGTAGCTTTGCAAGCGTTTATTAAAATAATAAATGAATAGTCGAGTGCAGATAAAATAGCTGCGATTCTTAACAAACTTTGTTTTATAGGTAGTTTATAATAGTAGCAAGTAATTCAAATCGTAAAGCATCTAAAAATATTTTTAATTAATTATCTATAGGCTATACGTAGGTACTTAGTAAGTACATGTGTCTTTTTAAGTTTTTTATCAAAACTTTTTTAAACATGTATTTTAATTCAGGAAGGAATTTAACTGACATAATTTATTAATAAGTAATATTTTGTGTCGTAAAAGCCGCATATTATTAAATTATATTATTTAACTTTATTCGTTGTAATTAATGAAATAACCATATTATTGCATAAACTATACTTAATAATAATTTGTTCAATAATTGTTTTTAGTTGGTCGTATTTTTGATGCTCTTTGTGTCGTTATTACCTACTTATTATTTATTTATTAATATTTTCACAATAATACTATAAGTTTTACCGCAAATGAAAGTGATATGTGAATTTTGATCTACTTATATAGCTAGTACAGCTATTGTTACACTTTTAACTTTGATGTTTATAAAGGTTTGAATAGTATTTTTGTTAAAAACGTGTGAAATCATCGAAAAAAAATGTCACAAAGAACCCAAAAACGTTTCTCGGCTTTGTACTATAATTCAATGCCAAACGGGGAAAAAAATCTATTAGATGTGAAGAAGAAAAACTCCCGAATAGGAATGATTGGTGAGGCGGTATGGGATGGCGGCCATTTGACTGACGACAGTATCCATGGTAACAGCATGTGACCCTCATACCGATGGGTTGACAGTTTTTCCCCCTTCCCGTAAAACTGTAAAAGCGAACCTTCGTTGGAGATAAACACACTATCGTCAATATGGGGGGGGGGGCGCATGGCTCCCCTTTTCACCCTATATCACAGCTATACATTTATAGTTTATACTAATTCAATATTATACATATTATAAACATTACATATTATGTACATGGGGGTTATATTTTTCGTCTCCGCCCACAGATCTATAAGGATTATTATTTCTAAAATGTCATTTTTTTCGATGATAAAATGTACCTGTACTGCAACATAATTTGATACTAACGCGGTTATATAATAGGTAGGTAGGTAAATATTATCAAAAATAAAAACAAATTTTACAACGTATACATTTCAAATAGGTAGTTGTTTATAAAAGGCACTGATTAGCTTAGTTACAGCAAACGCTTTACAAGATTATCCTGAAACAAGCTCCTTATTGTTTATTTATCATATTTTGCAGAATATTGTAGGTATTATTTTTCGGTATTTAGGCCTTTTACATAACAATAAATTGTACTGATATTCATTCTTTCTGATAATTTATTATTGCCATATTATACGTACATAAGTATAATGAATGCATAAAATAATATAGAAATCTAAGTAACAATATTTAGATACAGTGAAAAACGAATGATAAGCGTGTACTTTGTACAAATGAAAAAATAGGTAAGTAGGTACCTACAACGGATTTTGGACTAAGCGGAGTTTTCAATGTAAAACACGATTTGTGGGCTCGGTACAATTTATAATATAATGTGCAATCCACCACTCGAATCCATTGCATCTATATACATACTAAAACACTAAATACTTAATTGGTACACCACCGCAGATTGCATACTAATTATGAAACTAATTAAAATTAAATTAATATAACATATCAACGAAATTAATCTATATAATATACATAATATTATATAAAGTGTATAATTTGCGATTACAATATTACAATATAGGAACTGATACAGAACAGTCACAAGATACGCCAGCTATAATAATATATAATATCATTATATTATTGGTGGATAATAAGTTATATGCAATTTTTCCATATCATATGTTTCTATAATGTATACTAAATATTATGTTTAGTGTTTACTATAATATAAACTATATATTATGTTGTTACTTATTTTATACGTAAAAACTTTTTAAGTGTACAGAGGAAATCGCTATCATAGTAGATCAGTGGCGTGCTCAGCTTTTTTCTATGTGGGGGGGGGTGAACAGATACAAACACTACATTTTTTTGTTGAGTAAACCAAAATTATCGAAAAACTATAAATTACGCAAAAAAAAAATTTCATGAGTGGATATGACACTCTAATCCTCCCGTAAGCACTCCCCTGTAGTAGATACCTATTAAACTGAAATAAAATTGTATTCTGTTCAAATTATAATATTTTATTTTTATAGCGAGTAAATTATATTTCAACTAATGTGAATTTGAGTTCAATAATAATATTTTATAGGCATTTGCGTTTACAAAATAAATATAATTTTCTAAATGTATTTGTAAAATATTATGTATATTATATTACCGTTTGAAGTCGACGATGGTAAATGCATCAATCCAGAACTCTTATCGTATCTGCTATTTGACGAATCAATGTCTAGAAAAATAAATATTACATTTAAATTTTTTAATATATGTATAGAAACATAAATGGGCAAAGGTAATCTATACTATTGTTTGAAGTACGAAAATACACGTACTACCTAAATCATATGGTATACCTCTACATATAGGCACATAGGCCACGGGAGTCCATATTTGCTAGTGATTATTTTAAATATGATTAAATAACTAGTGTTTTCTATATGTCTTCACTAGCTTAAAAGTAATATAGATATCAGAAAAAAATTCACATAAATATTAGGTACAAAATGTTGAACAAATAATTTTTTTTTGTTTTAATCAAAGGTATCTGGAAATTATAAACGAATCTCCGAGGTTCAGCCTTTTCCTTAAGTATAGGTATAGGTACTTATTTACTATTTAGTAAAATGTACATGACATATGGTTTTGTATTATAGTTGAAGATTGACATCGTGCAAATTTCGAATATTATTATGTTTTATAAGAAAGCTGAAAATTAAAAACACGCATATATCCCAATTTATAAAATATAAAACCCCTGAATAATATTTTAGTTGAATACTTTTATTTATGAGGTAATTTGAATTCACCTCATTAATTTTTAAAACCATTTACATTATAATATACAATGATAGGAGTTGATAGTTTGATGTACCTATATACATAGTTTTTTTTAAATTATTTTTATGAAAATTATTAAACGGTTTACGTAGGATTCTAGTATGATAGCATACTATGTAGATTATATACCTACTCGTCCTACTGGCTACTCATACATATATAGTATAACTGCTAAATTTCTATAATATATATGGTATACTGTAATTTGTGATACGCCTAAAAATGTAATTTTATTCAAAATAATATGTTCGCTATACTGTGATTAAAAAGCAATTATTCATCATTGAGTATTAAATCAAAATAAACAAACTGTATATTGTTAAAAAACATTAATAACATAGATGTAGAGGGAAAATAATACGCTAAAGGCCGAACCAAATAAAACACAAATAAGTAATAACTAATAAATCAAATATGAATATTAACTGAAAAATGGCATGGTATGTTATCTGTGCATTAGTTAATAATTTTAGAAAGAAAACATATTTTTCACTAATTATTCAAAAGTATAACATTTTACGATAAAACATGAGCGTCTGGAAAATGTTTTTAAATAGATATTTTAATTTTATTTTGTTAAATAACATTTCTTTTGTGTCAAATAAAATGCACCAGGAAAGCTAACCGGAACACCGGAAAAGGATACTATCGTTGCGGCTCGTCGCCTGGAATCGGTATAAATGTTCCGGAGGTCTTCTTTTTATCATGTCTATGTTATTTTTTTTCCTATTTGTTTATAATGATAATTTTCCCTCTTTTTATGTGGGGTATCCATTATTTTCCGTTTACGTCAGCAAAATAATTATCTGAAAAGGTGTTGAAAAAAAACAACAAAAGCTTTTACAAAAATAAAACATTTGAAAGAAAAAGGATTCCATTCCCGTTTTAGTTTCTTGCATTTATAACAAGAAATACAATTTGCTCCAAGACATTATTCTTATTCAATTTAGTAATTGGTACTAAATAAAATCAAATTATATGACCCGAATAATACTTCAACTAATTTATTTATTTTATATAATGTGTATTTTTTGTTTATAATTGTAATTTATCATTTATCTAAAAATAATAAAATATATTAGAAATGCAATATATATATTACAACTTATTCAAAATGTTCTCCAAGCTTGGTTCATAAATCATTTTATTTTTCATTATTCATACCTATTGCAAAAAAAAATTGTTTGTATAAGTACAATACTGCACGTACAATGCACATAGAATATATACTATATAGATACATCAAAGTTTGATATATTTTATATTCAGAGCGAAGTTTACCTTTACTTTCTGTTTTTTCTTTTGTTTACATAATTAATTGAAGGCTCGAAAAGTTGTATTGATTATCTAAACAGCCTACATGTCGGAAATTGATCATCAAAGGTTGATTTTGAAATTGACTATATATAGGTATATTTTGTTGTTCTATCAACATATTATTGATAAATATCTATTTGCAGATTGATAAAATATCTACCTATTTTACGAGATTCTGTATTAATGTTAAAGTTTGATTAAACCAACCTCTCCTCTGAATTGCATTTCAATATTGTTATAGGTAATATAAAATATAAAATTATAAAATAGCTGGGTATACAATATAATATATACGCTATTGCTTCTAACCAGGTATAGGTACTTCTTAGTAAATACTTTCTTGTACAATTAAAACAAAAATGATTCATATGATTCATCAATTAAAATTTATCGTGTAACGATGTGTTATTATTTTACAAATTTGAAAAACAAATAAAACCTTTATTAAATTAAAATAATAGAAGTTTAGATATTTTAGGGAATACCTACCTATACTATATTATACTTAAGATTAAAAAAAAATTTTAAAAAAAATGATGAATAGTATAGATACCTACCTATGTAAAGTAGATACTATATTATACCATGTATATTTTCAAGGAAGGAAATGATAATCATAAAAGGATTATGTGCGTGGTCTGATATGGTCGTCGGAAGTGGACTGCAATAATAAAAACCGATGTCCCTGGCATATCATTAAAAAGCATTTTCCTTTTTTTCGTTTTATTCGTTTTCACTTTTTATTTTTTTTTTTTGCTAAAAAGCCACAACGGATGTACTCAATTTTCATTCGCTCTCCTCCCACACCCGGGTACCCCTTTACTATCTCTTTCCTATTCGTTTCCGAACGCCCGGTGAGAAAATATATGTATATAATGTATTGTGTTTGAGCTCAGTGCAATTGTTCCAAAATGCGCCATTTTTTCTCAAAGGGCCAAAAGCACAAAACCACTGAAGGATGACGACCGAAAGTTGTTTCCATGGAAACTGTTTTCTTCCTTTTTAACTTTATTTTCTATAAAAACGAATAACGACAATACATTATATAATACGCGGTATACTGTTTGGAGATTTTCAATGATATATAATATTATTATTAGATATAAATAATAATATTGTGTTATTTTTTTATGAAATCAATTTTTATTGCACATACAATATTATAAATTATATTATATGGTGTTTGTATTATGTTGTTTTTAAATTTATTCCTATAGAGTATTACAATTGAACTATTTATTGAATTGTTGTTAGGTAAACTTACAATTGTTTCGTTTGTCAGTATTATTTTGTTCATCCTGAAATAGATCGAGTGAATTGGTAGTTGGATGACTGGACACTGGCGTTCTGGATGACGGTGTTGCTGGACAAAAAGGAGACGTGCCTAGGTCACACGATGATAAATAACTTCCGCGATCCTGTAATGCGGCTTTTGCCTTTTCTACTGACTGTTTGAGTTGTTCAAACGTGGAATTACACGCAAACCTAACAAAAAATTGAATCAAGAATTAATTATATGAAATAATATATATTATATAAATTCGTATGTTGATAATAGACATTCATGAAACCAGGTTTTGTATAATAACTACCTAGGTAGCTATTTATATAGTTGGAAGTTCAAGTATTTCCAAATATATCATCAATTGATAAAGTAAATGTATTTACTATGCCCTTATTATATTTACCCTCAAAATACATTTATTCCATAGGAAGAGACGCTGTTATTAATCAATATAAATAAATAAAAATATTTCGTTTACCTATAAGCACAACTAGCCACTCCTACCGATGGCCATTGCGGAGTAGTAGTCGGAAGACAGTCATTTTCTGTTTTTATACTAGGCGGTGATGACATCGCCACCCTTTTCAGGTCTAAAGCACTTTGGTACGAACATGTACTTTCGTACATCATTGAGTATAACTGAAACAAACATAGAACTGTGAGTATTAATTATATTATAGTTCAGATTTAATTTAAACTATACAATTCTCTATTTATTTATTTTAAGTTAGTAGATTTCATAATGCAGTTATTTGTTCAATAAGTTGATCAGGCAGTGTTAAAATCCGTATAGAATTATGGTCTTATATAGAAGAAATATAAGATAAAACATAGCTCAAAATAAAAAATAACCTCAAATTACAATTCTAAAAGAAAAATAACTAGTAGTAAAACGAGCAAACATATCAGTAAAACAAAAGAGTTGTATCTATAAAAAATAAATCACCACCTAAAAAGAAATAGAATTTAAATGTTGCCTAAATAAGTGGATATAAATAAGATTCATAAGTCAAAAGATGTATGCTATATTTATTTGTTCAATACCCACATAATATAGTATTTATGTAACTCGTGAAGACGTGAAATTTGCCTTATCGCAGTTTATCATGTTTATAGCCATATTAAACTTTTAAGTAATGGATAAGTACCAGTTTGAGAGTAGAATTCGGCAAGAAAATGATTAATTTTCTAATTAAACAAAAAATTATAAAATATCTGAATAATTCTTAGACACAACATTCACCAATGCTGAAATTGGTTTAAATGTTTAATTTGTATGGCATTTTAGAGTAATGTGTGAGCTTTTTCTGTTTTAAAACCAACGACAAATTATCAATTCTATATAAATTTTAGAAAATGAAGTTGCCTGTAGGAATATAAATAGGATATATTCGTAGTTAGGTCTTAAGAACTACATTTTCAAAACGATAAGCTAGAAAAAAATATAATGTAAGTCTTATATATTTTCTTATTTGCAGGTATATGTAGAAACTGCCTACCCAATTGCGCTGTTTATTTAGAAATTAGAATGTTCAGAGTAAAAAGTGAATGTAAAAATAATTAATTTATACGGTTAAGAAAACATTCGTTTTTAGATTAATTTTCTATCATGTTCTTTCTTATTAATTGTATACAATTATCAATTATGACATGAACTGTTCGTACTACCCTGATAATATAAGATTATGAAATAAGTTATTTTCTAGCATAGCGATCGGTTTGGTAGGTACAGGCTGTATACACATTGTACAGGTTTATCTGTATTCGCCATGTGTAAACCGTAAAGTAAATAATGTGAAACATTCTTTACATACTGTATAAATAATAAAAATAATACATATAATAAAAAATGTAAGGGAAATAAGACAGAACAAAATAAATATATTATAATATATAGAACTGTAAAATGTAGTGTACAAAGATGACGATGAATAATTTAAACCTTAAACGCAGGTGAAAAAAATTGAACCCACACTATTTAGTGATTCTATGCGGGACTTTTAGTGTTTAAAACATAATAAAAACATGAGTATTTTTTAAAACGAAAATGAGCAGTATAATAGCTTTTTAAACATCGATAAAGAATCTTAAACAGTTTTTAATTAGTATTTATGATGACTGTAATAATAAACATGGCAAACCATAAATAATAATGTCATTCGCTCTACTCCCCTTTTTTCACTAACTGCCTTATTTGTAATTACAACTGTTTTAATACTATTTATGATACAACCAAAGAATCAAAACACGTACTCGTTTTTTACATGATAAAAAGGGTCAGTATATGCATATGTTTAGAGGGTTGTTTTGTCCTTACATGCCGTTATAATTTATTGGCTCGAGTTTTTCGAATAACTTTCCACACCATAACTTATTTTCCTGTGTGGTATATTTTAGTGTACCGTTTTTTGTTATTTTTTTTGTCAGAATTGTTGGGTAAACAACTATATATATATATTATTCAACTATAAATAATAAACGTGTGATTGCAGCTAAAGTAGCGCTAAATATTTTTTAACCCTATTTCCGACCTTTCGTCGCCGCCGACAGAATATAACCTGTTTCGACCACAACAACTTAGGGACACCCATTAGGAAAACCCAACAATATATTTTTTCATCAGATTGTTGAATCAATATTTTCTTAGGTAGGTATGTATTAGAATATTTGTCCAAGACTAACATATCTGCAAGTAAATATAATAAATATATGGGTTAGACATATATCTTATACAGTGTTAAACTATATATATTATATATATAAGGTTATTTAGATTCAATTTATTAAAAAAAAAAAAATTTAATTTGGCTAAATATCATCAAACGAAGACTCTGTAACGTATTAGATTTGTCGTAAGTATAAATTTATAATTATATTTTCAACAAAATATTTTTATGATGTACGATTTGTATGGTTCACGTTACAATGATTTTACTGCATGATACAAAATATAATGTTCCCATTTTGAAAGTTGTTAAAATTAATAACTTCACACGTTTGAATTATTTGTAATATTGTATTTAAACTCACTTAATGTTTTCAAACATTATAATATGAAATAATTATTTGGTTATCCATTAATGAATGCAACCCCTAAATCCCACATTAAAACTGACGCCTAGTGCATAATATTGGTACACCCTCAGCACGTGCAGTGTTTTGCGAGTGCTGGTTTATAAGATGTGCTTTTAAACAAACCCAAAGTATAACATTAGGGCTTATAATAATATATTTGGTGTGTTGATTTTTGAATGTTTGAAACAAATGAAAAAAAAATCAACGAATAATTTCAAAAATTTTGATTATATAGACTATAATATTATATTGTACAATGTGATCCATTTAAATGTGTATTATAGGTCCTATATGACACACACATTATTTCGTTAAGTTTTTGATACTATTTTTATTTTTTTTAATTATGTGATTACAAAACAAAATGTATGAACAAATTATATTTTTATATTAATTTATTATCGTTATCATAATTGATAAGATTTCACAAAAAATTCTTATAAAAACATGTACATTTATTAATTTATATTTCCAAAATATGAAGCAAACATTTTTTTTAAATTGTAGCGGTGAATAGCTATGCCATAAGTCCTTAACGCCACGTAACGGACTCTGTACGAAATAATATGACCGGCCGTGATGCATGAACACGTACTGACTTTTATTTTATAGTACTATAATATTATATTACTAATTTTAAATACATTAATATGAGCGTAGTCACGTGGCGCTACCCATGTGTGAGCCCAACCCCGAAAAATGTTAAATACTTGTAAGTTATAAGTTGTAATTAATTAACTAATGGATTGAAATTCGATTTTAATTTAATGAAATACGACGAAAAATTCTTCTATTTTGGAATATGAATTTAAAGTAAAACATTTCAAAACTATGTGCATAAAAAATTATAAATATTACAAAATAGGTAATTATTTCTTTTCAAAAAAGCTGAAACTTTCCGAAATAATGAGTGTAAACACTTACATTGATCACAATCAATGAGAATCTATTTTATATCTATAAACAAATACTTTCCAGTAAGCATTTCATAGAGTTGTTTTAATTTTTATTTGTACATAACACGCGTGAGTTTATATAGGGTCATATACCTATACTATGTACCAGGTACCTATACTATACATATATATATATATATATTTCACTTTAAATATTAGCATTTAGCATTCGATCTTACATATAGTATTCGAAATACGAATTATAAATTATAATTACCTACCTGATATGTACTTTCCACATAGATAATATATTAAACAATAATACGTTTATTTCATAATTAATTGTACACCAAAAACACCTCTGAATCGCTCTCCTTTTATACTAGAGACACTTAGAAACATAAGTTATCATAGGTTTCTATATTATAAAAGTATTAAACTAAATATCTATCGATCATTTATCTATTTTTATAAAAGTATATAAAACATTTATACAGGGATTGATTCTATATAAGGTCATTAAAAATAATTTAGAAGGAATATATATGGTCCATTCAATTGTCTGGCAGTTATTAAAATACTTATACTTAAACTTAACTATAATTATAAGTATCCACTTAATTATCATTCATATAATATATTATATGTTGTTTTGATTGATTGTAATTTTAATTATATATATCTATATATATATATATTATTATTCTTATATTTAACAACCATAATGTGTTTTTCATTTGTTTACAAATTTAAATGTATATAATATATCTAATCACTGCACGTTTAACGCATTCTCATAATATATGGTCATAAAATAATATACCTATCTGCGCTGTCATAATCACCGTAACTTTTATCAGTGCATATACCCAGTACCCACCTACAAGTATCGGATTTCTCACTTAAAATTATATGTTGAAAATGTTAATTTTCATATCTATTTTTCAACACATTTTTAGTTTGACTTGAATAATTTGTTGTTTTTTGCATAATTTTCACAAATAGAAGGTGCACATTAAAAAAAACTCACACAATATAACACTATATAATAAATAGAAAAACAATACTGTTTTGATAAATAACAAAATAATAAAGTTGATTATAACATGATCGACTGACGAAATTTATTGTGAGTTTATTCTTATGGATTGGTGAGGAGTGACGACGATTATTAGTGAATATGCTCGCGTTGTTTTCTTCGACAATTTTTGCAATTAATTATCGCTAGTTGATATAATTTTATCTGTTACTCGCATTCTAATTTATAAAGTAGTTGAGTACTTGCCTTACAAAGAATGTCGTAGAGTGCTGACCATATAATGAGTGGTATTCTAGTTGCGAAAAAAAACGTGTGTTGAAGTTTAAAATTGGTGGTTTGTCGAGGAGGAGTGGTACGATTTTCCCCATAAAAATTTTACAAAACATTTTTGTCCCGGTTTAAGTAAAATAAAATGATATGATGACCCTACTGTAGGAATATATAGGTGTCACCTACAGGTAAATATTAGAGCAGTAAAAACTATAGATCTCTAATCTATATGACTGACTACGTCGTAGACGTAATATTATAATAATATAAGTACTAAAATATATTCCATGCCGTATATATAGGTAGGTAGTATTAAAGTTGTTTACCTGTGAAAAATCGTCCTAGAAAATATGATTTTCCGCTTAACGGTAACGGTCGTCACGCGATCTGAGCGACCATCAACAAATGGCTTTAAAAACAACGTCACTGGCAAATAATCGCAAATTCGACATCATCGCGTCACATCGTGGGATTGGAAATTAAAAAACATCTTTGACGATCACGGTGGACGGTGTCGCGCGATCTCCGTGGATCGGTTCAAACAACCGCACAATGACGACGACGAGAACAACAATTATATAATCTATTGTATGCGTATATGGGTGATACGATTGTATAATATTGTTGTTGTTATGATGACGGGCACCGGACCACCGTTTTTCGCACCGGACACGCCGTTCGGAAGTTTATTTTCCGGCGGTTCCCGTCCCGTCGAAACCACGACGCACTCGTCACCTGCAGCCAGCGCTGCAGAAGTCCGGATATCGCGCGGCGGGCCTACAACGTCGATCGTACTATATGCAAACGAATACTATCGTAACGTATGCGGACAACGACCGCGGAATATACGGCGCACTCGTCGCAGGCGTATCTCGTGATGAGCAGAGATATATGAGTATATTGCGTATACTGTAATAGTTACACTCGCGGACGACAATCGCCAATATATAAAATATTATAATAATTTATATAATATACGTTACCGCGGTTGCATATATTATAATATATAGGTAATATACCTATACGATCTGTCGCGTGCCGTGTATAATATGACGGAGGGTATAAAGCGCGCGCGGCTACTGTATATACGAGCACCCACACTGGCGGCGGTGGTCTGTGTACGCGATATCACACGAACTCGCGGGCCCGTACGACTATATAATGATCCGATAATTAAATTTAACGGGCGTCCCGGTGGCCCGCTCGGGGGGTGGGAAACGCCATCCGACAGCGATACGCCCGGCGGTTCCGATTGGTCGGAAACGGATGCGCGCACGCGCTTCGCGTCCTACGCCGAGTTTTCCGCCGACCCCCACAGTCGCCGCCACCGCCGGATGACATTGTCCTTCTTTTTCTGCTGCAGCTAGGGATTCTCCAGGCGGTGGCGGCGGCGGTGACGCGCGCTACCCCTCTTCGGTTCGTTGTGGAGTTTCCCCTACCCCCGCCCCCGAACTTATCTACTCAGCTCGACCCATCGTCACGTCTATCCTACGCCCCCTTACCGCCCGTCCCGCATGCCACACCGCCGAAATAGGATCATCCGTACAAATGGCGCTCGATAAAGGGCCACCGTTATGATATTATTATTATTAAATGTATATTATATATATTATTACTATCTGTATATGTAGCAGCAGCATCTCCAATAAGAGCAAATAGTATCGTTTCGACGACGCGATATTCACATGTACGTATATAGAACGGCTGTATATATATATATATATATATACGTTTGCGGAAAATGATCTTGTTATATTATATTCATACTTCATCATAATATATTATGTATACGAGTAGGAGGTATTGTATATTATTATGTTATTGTATTGTAATGATATTGATGTAATATGTATAATATTGTATACATATTAGTACATATTATTATATATTAGGTATTCGTCTCGCCGTAACAAAATAATGTGATCCTTAAAATTAGGTAGGTACATGCGAATTCCGCAGACAGCATATATTATATAGAACAAATGTTCCAATATATATTTGAATTTATAAGTAAACATACTAATTAAACATGCCAGACAAATTACGACTCATATAGTCATATCCTATCTTCAACTTATACAGCGTCAGATAGGTATAGTTACATTTTTCGCCTTATTAGTCATATTATAGGGCGAGTTGGCGTGGAAAAAAAAATTATCCTAGAAATAGTGCAAAAATAAAAAACAAAATCAAAGGTCTATCAGGAATCAGCTGCAGGTCAGTATAGTAGAAATCATGCAAATAGAATAGCTTTAAACAGGAAGACTTAGATCTTTAATTTCTTGTTAAGTAGTTTTGTTTTTTTTAAATACTACATGAACTATATGGACGTAAATAGGGGCAGCCTTAGAGGAGGAGAGCTATACCTACCTATACTTGATATTAATTTTTTGTATCGTGTGTTGGCCACAAACCCAATATAAACAACCGTAAAGACTTTACGGTAAAGTTATTCATATTTATTATTATAATAAATAATAGATATGCTGGCTCAATAGTATGCTGCCTAGTTATTCGTTTTCTCATTAATGTTATTACCGTTTTAATTTCGTTTAAAATACATTTGTATATACATCAGTTTTTACTTGCATTAATAATACATATCTTTTTCCGATTACCTACTGTTATAATTTTTTATTTTCTAAAAGTTTTCCTATATTATTTTTAACTTTTTAAAGTTTATTTACGTTCGTAAAGTATAAGTTCTCTTTAATTTCAACATAAAAATATTACACTTTTTAGATTGATAGATGCACTCACATCAACAATGAATGCAATTATTAGAACGTCTGGCCTCTCAGGCCACATATCTGAAGACTGAAATATTTTTATGCACCTACCAACAATGTTTCAACACCCGTTAAGCTTTATAGAAAAGTTATTTAGTCCAAGTGACGATAAGGAATTATTTTGATAAAGGTCTTGGTCGGTGCTGTATAAGTAAGCTAAACTATAGATGCCTAAACCAAGTAAGATGATTTTATGTATTAAGTATATTTTGTAAAATGTATTTATTTAATAATGTCTTCTACTCACCATTTCATCTCCACATCAAACACATCACCTTCTTTCGCCGGCCGACGTCACACAAACAAAATAAACACTTTGTTCTGTTCCAGGGTCGAAAAAAAATTTTTATGAATGAGTTTCACGACATTTAAAACAGGATGAATATAGAGGTCCAGTAGGAATAGTGAGTGGTAGGAGACTTAGAAATAGGACTTTGGTAACCTCTAAATAATAATATATATAATAAAAATATGATAAATATAATAATAGTAGTAATATAATAATATAGTTATAATCATAATATAAGGACAGTATTAAATTTTAAATAAGGATCCACTGAATATCATCCTAATAATTTAAAACTACTGTGTTTTTACTCCTCTTAGACTTATAATGCTATATGGTAAATATAAATCCTTCGACACCAACAGCCTAGCTCGCTTTTCCAGAAGCTGAAACACACTAAAATTCAAAGCTATAGTAAGTCGAAAATGTGCGAATACCGGTGTTTCAATAAAATTTTAAATTTTAAATTAAAACTTATTCGACGTTAAATTTGATATTTATTTATTTATATTAAAATATGTTTTATTGATGTATATAAAATATAAATAACGAACAATTTTATACGAGAGTATTGTAGTTTTCGCTGTACCGATCTATGTAAATTACAAATATTATATTTTAGTCGACCAGCGTTATCGTGTTTTCGCTTGCGATGTGGATTAGGTCTACAGGGGACATCACAATAAAAAAAAGCGTCCATTTGCAGTAGCTCATGATTTTAAACAACATGGACGATGTGATATAGTGTCATTCAGCAAGCATGGGTGGTGTGGAAACTTACGCGACGCTGCAGTCATCCTATACATCAAGTACATTGAAGTAATATATAATGAAAGGTCTTTTATTTTTTAGGGGTACACATTTTAAATTGTCGGTGCACAAGTCCCCTCAACATATCCCCAGTTGCGCCAATGGTTAGGAAAAATATTATAGTAATCAAGCGATTACAGCAGCATAAACGGTCACTATGTTCGATGTGTACAGTGATTTCTGTACACATTGCGAAATAAAAGAAAATACGTGAAACTATGCTTTTGGTAGTAGCAGCTATATAAGCTACATTTACAAAAAAATTTTGCTAATAAGCTAATATTAAAAGTTTCATACATTTTAGATTATATAAATCATGGAAATCAAATACATATATCTATATGTTGACATAATATTATGTATTGTTGCAGGTCTTATAATGTATAATGTTTAAACTATAATTATTATAATTATAATTTTAATTATTAATTAATATAGGAAATAATATACTGGAATATTAATATTTCTCGATGCATAGAAATAGCAATAGCGTGCTAAATTTGTAATTTCAATTTTTAATTTTATCCAGTTTTAATTTGATTTTTATTTATATATTTCAGAAAATGGTATCTTAATTTTAGGTGCCTATAAGTTGCAAATGTGGCAAAACAATAAACAATAGATAATATAAGGAATTCATAAATTGAAAATTATGTCGCAGATATTATGGTTGGCATTAAACGGTAAAATTAATCTAATATTGTTTTTTACTGTTGTATAGGTATTGTTACATAGGTATTTCGTTATTGATCGTATACTTACCATATTATTATGTTTATTATATTCAGATGAAAAATCATTTGTTAATAATAAAATATACAGTGTACATTATATTGTATTATGTACAGCACTTTATAGCCACGTTATGTAAAGAGTAACACTGCACAATTTTATTACTTAAATGTATTTTTGGAAAAGCAGTATAAATCACATATTTAAATATTTTTATACTCACTGGCATTTCCTTCAAAGTAATATATAAATAAATGTCGTAAATGAGATGTTCATATTATCATTGTATTCATAAAAATATAAGATTTGCATTTTTCCTTCTTAGAACGTATTTTAAATCTGGCACGTGGAATCCCCATGCACGTAAAATAACAACAAAGTTTTCGCTGTCTTATAAATATAAAATAAGTTCTTCGTATTTATGAGGATACATCACTTTTTAGTTTTTAAACAACAACAAAAAAATTAGGTTTTTATGTTTTTGCCTCGTTAATTTCTATTCCGTCCATATATTATAATAATGAAATCGGACGTTATACACACTATAGTCAACCGTCTTATATAATTCCTATATATTATAACATATTATATATTTTACACTTGATATAATGTTATATAAATATTAATTTATAATAAATTATAACTTTTTATTTATATTTCATGTACTTGATATCATGCAACTATAGCATATGCTTGATACTCATACGTATATATATACTAGTGCAGTGGCGGAGTGAATAGCTATTTTACGAGGCTGTCGCCTCATGCAAAAGTTTGGGTAGGTCGTGGGTATCTCAATAACCCTGGTCTCCAAGACTTATAGACAGCTAGACTATAGTTCATAATTTACAATTGTACATACGACATGAGTTTAAAATGCGTAGAAAGATAACTTTAAAATGTGAAAAAATGGCTGTGTGGGTACTTATTTAAGGTAATTGCTTCGTAGGAAAAAAAAGTTCACTCGGCCACTACACGCGTGTACACTAGGTAGATACATTATACAGCAACGCATTTTATGAACTAGCATAGTAGACAGCCGAGTTTGGCATGAACAACAACAAATAATGGTGAACAAAATATAATATGTTACAGGTAATTAATATAATTATATATATATATATATTATAATTATTGTACTATGTAATATTACGAAAAGGAAAAATCTGAATTGGACGATGTCTGGATACATGGAACTAGGTGGTATTTTCGCCAGTCGGTTAATTCGTCTCGATATGTTCAGCTCGGCCTCGGCGCGTGCGCGTGTTCCTATATAATTAACCATATTATAATCATTTTAACAATATTTTATTATATTATTATCACTTATCGTATGCCCATAATAAACTGTTATTATTATTTATTTTTAAAGCAATGATAAATCATTAAAACAAATAAAACGGTTTAGATCAGACATAATGATGACAATAATATATTATATCAGTTTACTATTCCGGCAAATATAATGCATTATTATTTAGTAAACCTACCCATAACATAAGTACAAATTGTATTGAATCAAACTCATATAAGAATAATTAGTAGTTGTTCGTGGAAATAATCTCAATTTAACAGGCATTTAAATAAGTTATAATACTTGTAAGCTTTAAACTTTCAAACACCCAGCATGATTTTAACGTTTGCTTAGACATTTATGAATCATGGTTATAATTGTGGTTGGGTATGGTATTAAAAGATTATTTTCTACACCCAAACTATTCGATCAGAGTTTAAGACTCCTCTTAATGACATATCATTATGTATATACAGTAGGTATACACACAGACTAACCTAACGGCGTATATTATACAGTCGATTCCGTTCTCAAACGGACCCTTTGAGTTTTATCTTTACCTACAACGGGCTCCTAACTATACGCGAAACAATGTGGACGTTAGATATGCGTGCATATATTATGTATATATTACATACAGAACGTCTTCATGTCGGCGGCATTAACGTAAACCACCGAGGTCGTGTAATAATCATATAATATAATATAACAACAATATTAATCTTATTATTATGTACTGCACTGACGATATACGCAGCACAGGGGAACGGTTAAAATTAATGTGCCGTCGGTGTATATGCGTTACTACATATATATATATATATAATGTTACAAGTGTATATGTGTATGTGTGTGTGTGTGTGTGTGTGTAACGGGACGCTGATAGTTTTGGGGGTGTTTATGATTTGTAGCTTTCGGAGAAAGGGGTATATATTGTAATTTTGGTAAACGAGCGGGGGTGGTTTTAGGTCGTCGGATGGCTGCAGTGGTGGAGACGGCGTACGGGGACGGCAAAATTCGCCAAGATAAGACACGTGCAACGGTCGTCGCTTTTGCACGCTCCCACCGCGGCGGCGGTGCGAGAAAAGGCGCGACGCAACGGCTGCAGAAACAATCCCACGTGAATACATAAATACACAATTAATCACTCTCTCGTTATAGCTGCGAGCCCGCCGAATCACTCTCTCTCTCTCTCTCTCTCTCTCTCTCCTCCGCAGACCTCCTGATCGAGCCCTTTGCGCATCCTTCCCATACCTAATCGCGACCCCGCACGGCGTACACCAAACCACACGCGTAACGCTAAAAATACCAAAGTTGCAAAGTTGTCGGCGATCGTTTTGATCGTCGAAGGATCGCGAAGAACAAAACCGGTTGCTGGGCTACATTCGGGTTTTTTATAGTTTCGCCCACACATCAGATGCTACGAAAACGCCATCTTACTGGTTTTAATTTGTCCACATAATATAATAATAATAAATATAGTAGGTGTACTGGTTATGGGTTCACGGGTCTAAGCTCAATTGCAAGTCGTAATAATATATAGGTGTTTTAATATTATTTAGATCCCTCTTTTCGTCGGCGAGGGCGTGATGGATGTTTTGTTTTTAATATGCTTCATTAATTATTGTGATAACATTATTGTTAGATGAGACCCGAATCATTGTATATTATTATTATATTTGATATCCTTATCAGCACCACTACGTATTCGAACATATGCTATATCTAGCCCCTTCTACTGCTGCGAAACCAAATAATTCGTTGAATACGCTCGCCGCCCGTAAACTCTGCAAATTTCGAAAAGAAACTTTACTCAAAGTTTTTATCGTCAACCGGACGCGGGTTTAATTAAAAATAAACTTTTGCAGATTGGACCCGACCGCCGGGATGGCGCTTCATTCGGTTATAGCTTATAATATTATTATATATATATATGTAGTGGCGTTGAATCATTATTATTTTCTGTAATCGCATATGTATACGAACTCGGAAAATCGTCGACGTCGGGTTCGGGAATAAAATAAATGTATAATAATATTATGTCTTTCTGCATACTGTATAATATTTTTTTTCCAAAAACGACATTTAAACTTTGTGCCGTGCGAACGAAATTTTGAAACAAGAGTTGGCTTAATTACTGTTTAAAACTTTACTTTAATTATACACGCCACGTTCCGCTGGCTCTCCGACTCCACATTGAAACATTATTTATGTTTTATAATACAAATTATTTATTTCGTGATTACATAATATTATATACATATTATAATTAATA
>WHPZ01586827.1:0-20076 GCA_016617965.1 Macrosiphum rosae | reverse complement strand
TGATTGATAATTTTCGAGATTTTGATAAATTTTGTCAAAATTCGATCTTTAAATGCTTATAAAAAAAATTGTGCCTATGTATTTTTAATATTTTTCAATTGCTATTTTAAAAATATATCAGGAGCCTTGTATTAAATTTTTACATTTTTTGGCCCAACAGATAAAACTTTATTGATATTTATAGAAAAAAAACTAAAAAAATTGAAAATTAAAAATGTCTGTAAACAGCTCAAAAACAGTCAAAATAATTTCAAAATTGTATGCTGTATAGGAAATGCTAATATAAATATTCAGTGAAATTTTAATGTATCTACAGTTATTCGTTTTTGAATTGCAACAAAATAAGGAAATCGCTACATGAGAAATCGAGTGAATATCCAATGTTGTAAAATTTTGAATTTCAAACGCTCATAAAAATATAATTTGACTTTCTTATGGAATTTTTTTTTTTTGATAAAAGTAGACAAACTTATGAGGAATCTTGTATTACATTTTAAAACCTTAGATTTAAAAAGAAAAATTTTTACGAATTTTTAACTCAAAATAATTTGCTAATTTTCATGATTTTTCCATATTTTGTCAATTTGTGAACTTTAAATGCTTAGAAAAAAAATTGTGACTAAGGATTTTTAATATTTTTCATCTGCCTTTGGAACAGTATACTAGGAGCCTTCTATTAAATTTTCAAGCTTTTTCAGCCAACAAATAAACTTTTATTGATATCTTTTTATTAAAAAAATTAAAAAAAAATGGAAAATGAAAATGTCCCTAAACAGTTCAAAATATCTCAAAATATTTTGAAAATATTATAGTGTATAGAAAATGCAAATATAAACAACCAGTGAAAATTCCAAGTGTCTACGGTAATTTGTTTTAAAGTTACACCAAAAACCAAATTCAATTTTGTTAAAAATTGATTTTGCGTAAAAATTTCCGTTTTTCCTTAATTTTTCTTTTGTTAATCTTGTCGCTTGTAAAAACTATTGGTAATTTTAAATTTTGACCTCCCAAAAGTACCAACTACATTCACTTTCTCATCAAAAAAGTTACTGAAGTTGAAAATCGAAGCATTATTTCGACTACTAATCGTGTACACAGACACAAAAATAAAAATGAAAATAAAAAAAAAAACACACATCATTATAAAATCAATCGTTTCACTCAGAATCTAAAAGCACAGCGACTTGAGAAAGAAATATGGTACACTCATATTGTTATGACTGTTTTACATAAATATATTTTACGATAATATGAAAGATAAACACCTATTTTCGTTGAACGTTTAGAGTTCTCCATATTACAAACAAAATTCTAAAAGCTAGAAACATGTTCGCTCATTTTTGCAATTTGTAAGTTATTCACGATGAAATTTGTACAATAATTGGATTTTAATAGTTTATCGAAGTTGAATGTACCTACAGTGCATGCTATAATAGTTGTGGGACGGGAACTTTTCTACAACGGTTGAATTAATAATAATATGACAAATGATAGGTACCTCGTACCTAATGCAAATATTAGGAATAATGTAATAGGTAGTAGAGGCAGTATGTGATGTTTACATATATTAGGTAGGTACATAAAGCTACATTAATATGACGTGTGTAATGTGTATAATACCTACGTTTATTTTTAGTTGACCAAATATTTTTGTATTATTATTATGGTAGGTAGGTACGTATATTATTATAATATTATAAAACTTTAAAATAATTATATAATTTTAAACGGATATGAATATTATTATTCAAACAATTTTTTATACAATTTATCCCTGAAAGTCATCACTAATAAAACAAGTTCGAGATACATCTCCGACGGTACTATCAGATAATATCCCATTGGCTACCGATTTTCGTAAATGTCATAAATTATAAGACAATTAATTTTATCATAGGAACATAATATATAATGGACCACTAATGATAGCTGTTTTACGCATAATACATGACAACATGTGTGCGAGAGAGACAGACAACATATTGCTATTATAATGCCTATATGATATGAGTTATAATCTCCTTGATATAAAATCACATTACTCTTTGATAAATTTATATGGATCTATTAAGTCACGGTAGCTTCACATACTATCTCACTTCATTCCTGGTCTATTATATTATACTATGTCTATGCAAATTATAATATTATGTAATTATTATTGAAAAGTGGCTTCATCACGATAATCGTTACCTAGCTTGTAAAACGTTCAAAAATAGGCACAGTAAGTCCAGCATGCCACGGTGGGAAAGGGACTAAGGGAGTAATGTCCATTCTTGTGAAGAGTTCCTTTTTTTCTTATGTTCATTATACATATTATTATATTATAATAAACTCGGATGAAAAATAAAAATAAATATTAATATTTTAATATTATAGAGTTTTAAATTCCGAGAACTTTTTTTATTCCTTACAAATAATAACTATAATTTGTGTTTCGGTCGAAGGGGAATTTTTCACATGATTAAAAAATACAAAACGATATATTATTCAGAACACGTGTTTGAGTAGGTACCTACTTCATCTCAAACGTTTTCAAATTTGTATTTGAATACAAAAAAAAAGTATTAAGACACAATTATTAAAATACTTTAAGAGACTGATAAATAATAACGTTATTATTATTATTATTATATTATACCTGCGAATTACAGTTATTTTTCTTGATAGACGGCTCCGCCTGAGGTGTTGAGAGTGCGGTCGACCCGAAAACCTTCGCAAACACAAAACAGACTGTAAGGCGGTGGTCTATGTCGTGCACGACGACAACAATAATAACGGTAATAATAATAATAATAATAATAATTAATCTCGGACTTTGTAGTTTTCCGCTACAATTTACCCTTAGTAATATTATATATTATATAACGTGAGTGTATGTGTTGTGTTTACGAGCACTATATGTTATGTTTATAACGTTTCACCCACACACCCACAACTAACCAGTATAGTGCAGACTCTACACCCACACCGGTGGCCAAAATGCTTCGGCTGGGTGGCGGCGGCGGCGGCGGCGGCGAAAGCGAACAAACGTTTCGGCGGCGTCGGCAAATAGTAAATGACGTGACAGTCGGAACATACAATCCGATTATTAATGATATAGCCGACTTAAAAC
Organism: Macrosiphum rosae; assembly: GCA_016617965.1. Lineage (NCBI taxonomy): Eukaryota > Metazoa > Arthropoda > Insecta > Hemiptera > Aphididae > Macrosiphum > Macrosiphum rosae. Next base: position 16,961 of record WHPZ01586827.1, on the reverse strand, counting down.
CGGCGATCAAGAGTCCCGGGGTAGGCGGTGGGGTGGCGGCGAACAGGGTTGATATGGAGGTGGGGTGGTCGTGCGTGATGTGGTGGTTGCGGCAGACAGGAGGCGGTGGTTGTTGTACACCAGTGGCGTAAAACAAGGTCGTTCGGCCGTGAACGGGCCGAGAGCGAAAGCCTCGACGCGTATTTCGAACGGGCGCTATACACTCGCGAGTACTATATATGGCCCTCGAGTCCTGAAAAATGGTGTAGCCCACTTGATAAAACCCGCAGTGTTTTTTTTCCTCTCTCTTTTCTCCCCTCTCTTTTGAGTTGCATTGACGTCGACGCGTTTCAAAACGGATTAATGAATGACAACAGACGTCGACGGTTCCTTTACACGCTGCGATAACCGCAAACACATAGCAGGTTAGGTACCTCCTACGTATTTGCTCACGTGCGTTATTGTTATAAATATAATATTATACGTCGCACCTCCTGCGAATCATGTTATTATCGTTGTACGAGTGTCATAATAATAATAATAATAATATAATATGCGAATACGAATAGTAATGATATGCGTTTTACGGGTAATTCTCGAAATTATCGTCAAAGTGTGACATTTCCTGGGTGATGTTATATCGACGTTATCCGATGCTTCGTTACCCGTCCGAAAGTAAAAGTTAATAGGCATGTCGTAGACGGTGTTGATATACCCACCTAGATAAATAATTACTAATCTATTATCTTATCTAGAGGAAACGTTGGTCATCTATTCTCAACACTGATCTTAGTTATATCATAAGCGGCTGACCGCGTTGAAAAGTAATAAGTCTCACATTAATGTGTACCTAGGTAGTATTTTAGATTTTAGATTTTCTCAAAGTAAACGATTCGTGCCGTGGGTATAAAGAAAAATTAAATAAAATCGTCTTGGTAGCAAGTCTATAGATGTGAGTATAAGAAAAAAAAATTAATGGGGGAAATCGGATGACTAAAAACAACGGTGTGTTCGTTGGCCTCTCACTGCATTCTACTATCTACTTAACGTCGGAAGACCAAATTCTATATCGTTGTATACCTACACCAAAGGTATTGAAAATACGAAAGACAAGACGACACGACGATTAGAGTTTTTGAAAACTTTGGGCAAACAACGTATGGAAGATAAAGTTAAGCGCAGAACAACAAATAACAACAAACAACTAAAAACAAGACGACAAAATTATGTTAGGGTGCTAAATTATTTTACTTTAGATTCTGAGCGGAACGATAAATGTATTCATATTTTACAATGATGTGTGTTTTTTTTTTATTTTATGTATGAAGACAATTTTTCCAATAGCAGTATTTGTCTGATCATCAACTCCTGAGGAGGTTTCTATAGTAACGGATTGGATCTAGTTGGGTAATTTTTAAAAATAATCGATAAAACATAAATAAAAATACATTTGTTAACATTTTAATATAATTATTATTAAAATAACTGTTCTGTGTTTTATGGCCTTTGGGCTGCATTGATCGTTTTTCATCGTACACAATTAACTATCATTTAATTCCAATTTAATACATCCATAGCAGTGCCTATTCAATGTCAAGGTACACTCGTCACAGCTACTATACAGCGAAGAGGTTAAATCTACTTCATGGCTTTTTAAAATGCTTATTCATAAAATAATATGACTTTCAATGTAATCAAAATAATTATTCACACACATGAATTGTTAATTATTTTAAGTTACAAAATACCATTTTAAAGTTTCGTATTTTTTAAAAAGCCACCACCTGATAATATTATTACCCGGGTACTTAATGTGGAAAAAATGAACACATAATTATGCTCAGACCCTACTCAGGCTGCCCACGCAAGCTCAATCATAACAGGTATAATTTAACAAATCGGAGATCACCGTAACATAGTATAGTATGTTTAATGTTTATGTTATACTATTATAATAATTATGCTGTGGGTACCTGAAAAACCTGACAAATGAAATAACTTTTGTTCTAATCAATATTTTTTATTTTTTTTTTATTATTTAATTTTGCGTTACTTGTATATGTATTGTATAGAACTGAAGTACAACATTTTTATTTTATTTTTTAAAACTGAAAAAAAAATCCGTTATATTTTCTTTTTTTTTTTGAAAATAATTTTTACAATTATTGCCATCTTGCAATTCTGATTTTTAGAAACATTTTCATTCTAAAAATATTTATTGAAGTCATAAAGTTTATTATTTACAGTTTATGTAACTCAAGAGTCAATAAAATTTATAAATATAAAAAAAAAACATTTTAAATAAGAAGAGTTGTAGAACAAAAGTTATTTGATTTATCAGATCCTTTCTGTTACAGTGTTACACCCCGTATTTTTTATGGTATCCATAACTTTCAATAATTATATTGTATATACCAAATACCTAGTAGGTAATAAGTAACAACAGTCAACAATAATTTATATAGATACCTATTATTGTGTATTTTTATTTTTTTTTAACGAGATTTTAACTTTAAATTATAATATCTCGACAACTATGTACATTAATCTGAAATAAATATAAGTTGGTAAAGCTAACACTCTTAAATTCGGAGGCCTGATTGATTTTTATTTTAGAATCACTAAAGGCACTTTATTCCAAGAAGTACAAATTATTATTATATTTTGTCATTGTGATTTTTCCACCTATGGTGACCCTTATTGATCGACTCCATTGAACCTAACATTTTTTTCCAAGCATTTTGATACACAAATATCAAAAAAGTATCAGCTATAGTACTTCACTTTATTTTTTAAGATTTTAAATTATAGTGAAAATCTAAACCTGTAATAAGAGACTTAGGACAATATTTAAAACCAAGTGGGCAAACGAAAACGTTTTTTTTTTTTTTTTATCGTAAACCAATCGATAAAATGACAGTCGTGTCTGTTGACTCTTATCGCGCTGAATAATAATAATAATTATTGTTATTATGTGTACACGTCGTGTGCCACGTCACTGTGATATATTATTATCGTCCTGCTCGTCGCCTTTCCGTCGTGGTCGTCTGTCCTCGTTTCGAACGAGAATAATAATAATAATAACAATAATAATAATTTTAACTTACGTTTCCCGTGTAAAGCATCGCGTATGTGATACGCGCACGCTGCAGGTACACGATATAATGGCGTATATATTTCCGAGTTCGTCAAACACACGGTTTTCGACGTCGTCGGGAGCCCCAATGGTTGCACAGGCCTTGTGAGGGGTCTTAAAAAGTCATAATTCAAAGGTCACTGAGCAATAAAGCCACAGAGACTAGTCGCGTATATAAGTATGCTGTTTGCGTTTGAAACGCTCGTAATAATAATAATAATAATAATAATAATAACAACAACCGGCGATTAAAATGGCGACCCGCTATTAAGGAACGGTTATTATTACACGGGTAAGTCGTGGTTGTGGATGGGGGGGGGTGGTGGTATCCGTGGTTTGATGTTGTCGTACGGCTATAATATAATATGCTAATTACGCCAGTCAACGCGATTTCCGAGTGCAAAAATATAACACACACGAACACCAATGTGCAGTGGTAGTAATACGAGCGTACGAGCGTTAATTCAGTCATTAGTCGATTAGAAAACGCCTCTTCCGGCATCCATATCTATATCTGGGCTTGAGTTCTCGAAAATTAAGCTTATTATCATAACGAGAGTTATTTGGGGAATGTGAACTTCCCGCACGCTATAAATGTGCAGGTCGGGAATATTGTTACGCGCATTAAGTCTCGCAGGCGATATAAAACACGGCCTGGTAACCAAATGTTGATGCGGTATACCTACCTAATATGTTTTTCAAAAAACAGTTAAACTTCTCGTGAACGAACCACGAGTACCGCATAAAAACCGCGAAACAAAAATATGTAAAATACAAACAAAAGTGCACTTAACACCGCGCACGTGCTTAATAACCATTGAATTATCCGACACACGAATAATTGTTGATTATTGGCTTATGCATTTTACATTTTATTACCGTGGTTTTCGTGCGGACCTAATAATAATACGGTACTATAACACCACACGGTACGGAGCTACTTATTATATTAGCATAGCTTATGCATTTATGTTCAGATGGTATGGGAATAATATTATAATTTCCACATCATGCACATATTATTTTCTATCTCTGGTCGTTTCGACTCGAAGCCGTGATAATTATAATTCAAACGTAGCGTTGCTCTATTAAAATAATAATATAATACAATAATATTATTTTGACACATTTCATCCACAAATTCTTTACTTTCAATAATAACAACATCATAAAACACTAGTAGCATTATTTCTGTTCATTATAGGGGTAAGCATCATGTTATTATTATGATATTGTATAGGTATACCTACTGGAAATATTCAAAAGAAACTTGCAGTTTTCTTTTTTTTTTTTTTAAATGACAACTATTACTTTGCCTCTCACAGACGGTCAACGGAAAAGCTAATATAATTTACGAAGAATCAAGAGAACATATTTTTACAATTCGGCAAAGAAACTTTATGATTTATTATTTTACTTCACGTCAAACAAACTCGATGAAATATAACATAGCCAACAACATATATAGAACCAAGGCAGATAAAACAAGACATTTTTTTTTCCATTGTGAAGTTATTTCAAACCTTGACATCGAAAATCATCAATATGAAGTATGCTAAAACTACATACCTACCTGCAGCTTGTACTACAACAACACACATGTTGTTGGATAAATATCCATGTGCGTAGAAAACGTATAAGATATGAAAATTAATTTCAAATGTGTATAAAGACTGATGAAAATATAATATAAAGTCACGAGTGTAAAGTTTAATAGTGAATAAATTGAAAAATGCCAATTGTGAGGTTTAAAACTAGACGATTATACGTACTATATGAAATAAGGAAACGTTAATGGACGCCGAATACATTCCAGGACAGCGTCCTGATCGATACGTGTAAAAGAGAACGTTGAAACTTGAAGGGATTATAGTTAAGGCCAAAATAATCCAACTGGCTGGTTCTAAAGGCTAGGTTTAATTGTCTCTGCTATCGTGTTCAGATGGAAATGGCTGTTAATACAATTTTCAAAACGGCGTAGGGGTAGCTGATGATGTTCGAAATTAGCGAGTAACTGGTTACTCTGAAAACCATATTATAAATAATAGTGTTTTGGACTGCAACAAGTATTTTTGAACAGTTAAGGTTCGAAACTGGTACAGCTATATATATCGTACTTAAATTATCGGTCTGGACACTATTCGCACTGTTGACATAAGATATAATATTTAACAATTATTATATTGGTCGACAGGATAATATTATGTAGGCAGAATATTTTAGTGATGCAATTTTTTTTTAAACATTAAAATAATTAATTCGGTATGTCTTTTTTTATAATAGTACGATATGAAGGAAGACTCGAAGCCTATTGATTATAATACTGTATGTCTGTATGCATCTATATACATTATAATATGTATACTGCACAGTTTAAATATAAATGCGAAAGTATCTGTTTTTTAAGCAAGAATCGATAACTGAATTATTATTTTGAATATATTTATATTTTGAAATTAGACAACTGCAGTAGTTCAATATACATATTTTAAAATATTTGGTTTTAAATTTTAATGTGTATAATATTGCAAAATTACTAAAATATTTAATAAATAGCATTCCCGTTATTCAATAAGTCTTAATAACGGTAACGAGCTATTGAATCGAAAAATCAATTGTTTTTATAATAATATTAAAAATGTATTTCAAATGTTTTACATTTTCCCACTTTGAAAAATAAAGTCAGAGTTTTAATTATGAGTTGTTAGGAAAAAATAATAATACAATTTTCTAACCACCTAAATATAGCATATTTCTTTGAACATATTCCTGTTTATAAAATATAAAACTTTAATAAATTTAAAAAACTTACAATTTAACAAAGGTCTTAGTCATAGGTACCTACTTATAACTTTGACTTTGATTAAAAATATGACCTATTTTTAGTTTTCGTAAGATTCTAAATTACGGAAAGATTAATAATGTTCTCAAAAATCATGTTTATATAATATATTATGTATAACAAAATATTTAATTACTGCTTTGAATGTATTTACATACTGTCGTACTTTATACCCCAATATTATATTTATGAAATAATGTAAAATTTTACTCACATATTATCATCATCGTAAGAAAAAATTAATTTTCACTTTACCTACTCAGTTGTCGATACATGCATGTGTCAAATATAAACACATTTATAATGGTTTTACTTCATGCAGAATTATAGTAGATATTTGTTTTATAGTTTGAGACTTTAAGTAAAGCTAAAAATGTATGCTGGTGTAAGAGGAATTTAATGTAGAATGGAGAATAATGTAGTGTTTTGTATAGATAAATATTTATTTTAGATTCTGAGTGAAACGATGAATGTATTGACTTTACAATGATGTGTGTATTTTTTTTTTTTTTTTTTGTGTGTTTCATCACGGTTTAGGGCAGTACAACTGCTTCGATTTTCTTCAACAGTATCTTGTTCGATGGGAAAGTTGATTGAGTTAATTATGATTTGATCTAGTTGATGCATTCGAGAGGTTAAATTTTAAAATTACCAATAGTTTTCAAAAGCGACGGGAAAAACAACATAAACATGAAGGAAAAACGGGAATTTTTACGCAAAATCGGTTTTCCAAAAAATCGATTTTGGTTTAACTCTAAAACAAAAGAACGCATATTCATGACATTTTCACTGGTAGTTTATATTTGCAATTTCTATACACGATACAATTTTCAAAACATTTTGATTTGTTTTGAACTGTTAAGGAACATTTCCAGTTTCCAATTTGATTAGTCTTTTTTTTCTATAAATGTCAATAAAACTTTATTTGTTGGTAAAAAAGCTTGAAAATGTAATGCAAGGCTCCTGATATATTGTTAGAATAGCAGTTAAAAAATTAAAAATACGTAAGCCCGATTTTTTTTATAAACATTTAAAGTTCAAATGTTGACAAAATTTATCTTATTTAAAATTTAAAATTTAATAATTATTTTGTAGTTAAAAATTTATAAAATGTTCAACTTTCATAGCTAAGGATTGAAAATTTAAAACAAGGGTCGACGTAAATAGGTAAATATATAAATTACTTTATTCACAATAATATCATCAAATATACTTAGTAATATCATAGGCTGACTGACCGTTTTCGCTCACAATCGTTTTTCTTTTACAATGATATTATATCATTGAATTAAAATTTAATACCATCCATTATGGTGACCCACTTGTAACCTACAGCGTGACTTTTTTAATTTTAGGTATAAATGAGTCGAGGATGATATGATTTTTATGGTGGCTTGTATTTTTTTCCTTATTTTTGAAAACTTTTCTAAGCATTGTTAACGCACCAATTATTTTACATGTATTTTAAATCAATTGGACACAATATTAATCTTTATTTTGTTCTTTTTAATATACTCACGATTTCTTGTATTTTTTAAAATACTTGAAATTGTAATAATTGTAACATAATTATGTACGTTATTACATTTTTTTTTCTTATACATTTATAAAATAAAATGTTTTAAGGACTTGGTTTAACAAACAACAAATATTGATAGAGTTTTAAATTTGTAATTAATACTTCTTAATGCATAATTGTTTAATAAATTACATTTTGTCAAAATAACAACTTTTAGAATTCTCAATATGACTAAAATATTTTTCGAATCGTTAAAATACATTTAGTTTTTTTATATATTTATCAAAATGTGTTTGTGAATTTATCAGTAGGTATTATGGACATTGAATGAATAATAAAAAAAAATTGTAAATATTTTAAAATTGTTTTTTTTTTATGCAATTAATATTTATATACTATTGCAAAACGTTACAAATATTGTGAACTTACTCTATAGTAAGTCAACAAAGTAACGGATGAAAAAGATATCCTATAGACATTTGAAATAAAAGCATCGAATATCAGAAATCATAATGAACGCTTTGACATTTTAGTCACATGAAATAATCCCAAATGTCACAAGAAAGATAATTAATTTTAAGATTGAGAGGTCCTTTTGAATTCTATATTCTATATTTATAATTTTAAATGTTACAGCCGAATGTTCTTATAAGGATCCTTTATTAATGTAATAATAATGGATTGGATAACCTAATAAGTAATAAAAACTAAAATAAAATAAGGAAAGCACATTTTTAAAAATGAATAGTTACAATTACGTCGACTTAAATTAAAATAAACACTTAAAGTGATATCAAATATATTATATTTTTATTTAATTTTGTATAATATATTTTGTACTGGATGATTATTATACTGTTATTGTAATACTTATATTGGCAGGTATAATATAGTCTTTTGGGGGACGAGGTGGCCGAGCGGTCTAACGCGTCGGCTGCGGCGCTGGCAGTCGCGGGTTCGATTCTCGACCACTGGGCGGCATTTTTCTCCGGGCGAGTCACGGTGTCCGGAAAACAAGTGCCGCCATCTCCCACTCCGGGGCATGGCAGAAACCTACGGGTGCCCCATTCAAAATTCTGCCAAAAATACACCCACGTGTAACACACTTACCGTTAAAAACCTACAGTACCAACCCCCCTCCCAATGGCCTAAGTTGCCGCGGGATAATTAATAAAAAAAATATAGTCTTAATTCTATAATCGATACTAGTATCAGACTAATATATGTGTAAGTGTGTGTGATACCTTATTTTACTAGGTTTCTATAGTAAATAAGGCTAAGCAAGGAGCGTTTCAAAAGTTATGTTCAAAAAGTGGATAAAAAATGTACCTTTGTAAAATTATATTTGGTAAGTAATTGTAATAAACTAGTAGTTTTTTTTTTTATTAATTCTAACGTAATACAACGAAACCGTAAAAGCTGTAATATTTACAACACGCCCATTCTTACCAAAATCTAATACCTTTTGATGATTGAATACTGTTAGGTATAACAATAGTAGAGAAAATAGAATTTTTTCCAGTTGTTATTTTATTTTAGAACATTTTTGATCATTTTACAACTAAATAGAGGTATATTCGTTTATTTAATGTTTCTTGACATTGTTTAACATTTTTAATTTATTTTCCATTTTTATATTTTATACAATTTTTGAAAATATATATATTTTATCCTACTCCAAAGTACTATTAGTACCTACCTCAACTTAACCGGTGTGGTTTTTCGTGACAAATCGGTTAAAATCGTCTTTATGCACCACTCTATACTCCCATACTCAGTAAAAAAAAAAATAGTAAAACACCAATGATGACCAGGAGATACTGAGTTTTTTTATAAGACTTATAGCAGTACAACTCTGTGAGTAGACTACCTGGTATTTTTAAATGTTTAAATTTATAAATTGTTTATACAGTTTATGGAATTTACGCTTAATTCTGAAGCTGTGTTAAAAACTTTTAAAAATAACTACACCTGAAAATCAATGAAATTAAATGAAATTAAATTCATCGCCCTTAATATAATTATAATTTTCTCACTTTTGATAAAATATGTTATATTGTGCTGTAAATGATTATGCTATTCCATTGGATATATTTATTTTTGGTAAAGTAATAATATAACTTATAATTGACGTATCAATTTTAAAAATAAAAATAGTAGTAGTCAATAACCATAAGACTCAAATTGTTTGCGCTGTAAATGAAAAATGAAGGAAAAGAGTCAACTGATTAACGCTTAATACTTAAATCCTCTGTTTACTGTTTTATAATAAAAATCTTAATACAGGAATAAAGTTAAAGAGTATTGAGTAAATTCGCGGGAAATATTTAGTACCTATCTACAAATGAAATGCGTAAGATTATAAATGACAAACATCTTGAGAATTTCTGATTCCTAGAATTTTGAGATGTGCCGACCCTAAATAAGTATTTTTTCCAATACACAACTAAAGGTGTTTGTTATATTATTTACTTATTGAAATCTTTTTATAAGACGCAAGTCGATACCTATAGATTTGAACTATTTGATAATTTTTATTGAATACAAAATTTTTCAAATAATGTTTTGTTTGTTTACAAATGATGTTATTGGAAATATTTGTATGTTGTAACATGCAAATACTTTGTATGAATAGTAATTTATTATAACGGTATACAATCGTATACTTAAAAAAAAAAGAAGAAAAAAAATTCAATGCGATTTATTTCATTTCTATATTATATAATCATATAAATAATCGTTTTACGTTTATATATTATAATATGTTGAAGTTCGTACTTAATTTTTTTGTCAGCGTACAGCAAATTAAATTATAATGGTGATAGTATTTAACTTACAAAAAGAAAATATAATAGTGTGCCTTATATTTTATTGTAAATGCACGTACACTGAAGATATTTGTTTATTAGGAAGCAAAGCATGTTTATCCACATGTTTATACAACCCAAACTCTCTGGCAGTACACACTACACATGTTGCACAATTTTTGTATATGTTTCAAACAAATGAAAATATTAAGATGGCGTTTATATTTCTCTTATATTAAAATGTGATATAAATATAGTATGATACATTATGCGCATTTTTGTCCAATGAGTAATAATTCAAACGATGAAATACGATGAACAGTTGGCTTAGAGCATAGGAGAAACCTGAGGCGATTATCAGGGAGGATTCAGACCAAAAAGGTCGACAGTTGATTAGATGTTCATCTTCAGGCAGCTGTTAAGAAATAATGGGAGTTCGAAAAGGAGATATATGTACTTTTTATCGGCTTCAAGAAGGCGTTCTATAGTATTCACCCAGAAAACCAATCAGTTTCTTGAAGGAATTTACCACAAAAATCAGAGAGATAAATTGAGATAAGTATCACAGAAACATTCGCTAAGATCAAGGTAGGAGGGGCAGAAACAGAGCCAATACTGGTGAAATCTGTGTTAAGACAGGGAGACTCAATTTCGCCAATTGTATTTAACTTAACTTTAGAGAAAGTAGTTAGAGAAACGAATATTCAACCGCAAGAGAGATTTAAACTACAGGAATCTATTCACTTGATTGAAGCAGATGATTATTTTCAAAATGATAGTAAACAACATAAATTTATTATCAATTTATGACTGTGGAAATTGTTCAAATATAAAAAGAAAGTAAGATTACAGGTAAATGAGGAAAAACTGACTACATGGTTGTTGGGAGAAGATATAGCGTTTCCATTTTTCCACACCTGAAAGTTGGTAGGTACGAGTTCAAAAGAGCCAAACAATTCAAGTACCTGTGCTCACTATAAACAGAAAAAAATGAGACTGACAAAGAAAAAACATCACAAATTTTATCAGGAAATAAATGCTTTTATGGACTCATAAACATACTAGGAACAACATTGCTGTTAACCGAAATGAAGAAACAATATTATAAATAACCTTAATATTATGGTCAGTTATCTCTTATGGGGCTGAGACCTAGACTTTAAGAAAGACTGAGGAAAAGCCGCTACTGGTTTTTGTAAGAAAAATCTTGAGGAAGATTTTTGGACCACTTTAAGACGAAAAAACGGGAGAGTGGAGAGCGAGGCCAAATTATGAGCTAGAAAGACTATTCCGGAAGGAAAATATATTAAGCATAATCAGAAACCGAAGACTCCAGTGGGCTTTTTATGCGTTTTATGCATTTTATGCGAAGCCGGAATCAACTCATGAGGTTGGTCATGGGCGAGACCCCAGTTGACTGGGGAGAACCAGATTTACGTGGTCAGATATTATAAGAAAAAATGTGGAGGAACTGAATATAGGGCTGGATTTGAAAGCACGAGCGGCCGATAGGGAAGGCTGGAGAATTGGATGTGTGGCGGGATGGTCTTGATGGCTGTCAAACACAAGAAAGAAAGAAAATATATGTAATATTAGATATGGTATTCATTATGCTTGGATAATATTTACATATAATTTATATTGATATATCGATAGGAATTACTAACATTTTCAAATCATCTAAGACCCCAAATCTACTTGACCCATTACTATAGATATATTATCCTTAATACACGAAGTTATAGAACTCAAAAACTACTCGTTCAAATTTTGATTTAGATACATCAAAATTCTCAAAAAAAAAAAAAAATAAATATCAACTGGATAGTTAAAAGTGAAAAGGGGGGATTCCTGTTTCAAAAAAAAAAAAAAACAGAAGTATTGTCCCAGGGTCGTCCTTTAGTGGTACGAAAAATCAAAAAATATGGTTTCCATATGTATTTAAAAATTCTAAAAATCAGAATTTGAATATATGTATAATTTAAGAATAAAAATAGGGTGATCATGTTTAAAAAATCAACCTGTATATTATACGAAATGGATGAAACGAAAAATGCGTAATTATTATAGCTATAACAAAAGCATGCACGACATTAAATCGTATTTCTGCCGAATAGTAATTGTTTCGTTTTAATTAAACATTTTAATTGTTAGACAAATTTAGCTATATAAGTTAATATGTATGTACAATGTACGTATTATAATAAGTATAATATTTATTTTTATATTTCACCAAAGCAATATATATATATAAATATTTCATAAAGGTACACATATTACTAGTAAGCTACCTGTGCTGTGGTTTAAAGTCGTTTATGGCATTATATTCATGTCCGTACCACGTAACTGGAAAAGGCCTTGATGTAACATTTAATGAAAACCCGAAATTAGTGGGGTGTGAGCTGGGTCTTGATGTTTCACGTAATCTTTCTGTTACCCTATATACTGCCAGGAAACGCCCATAAAAGCAAAAACTCGTTTCGAGTGCACTTTTATTCCACTGACAAATTGACAAAAAGAACATTACTGAATATACTGTAATGTGGGTGGAATTATTCTTATGTGTTATGATGTATTGTTATCAAATTATATAATGATTTTGAAACGTTTAATATAGGTAACATTAATGGCCTTTACTGAACAATATTTTTTTCAAATGCCCAAAATGGACTTCAGCAATTCTGACCCCCAATTCAAATATAATACCTAGTAAATCAAAAAAAAAGTGTTAAATTTAAATTCAATGAAGTTCAGTAAGTACTTACTGTATTTGGTAAAAAAAAGTGTAATTTATGTTGGAATTATATTCTTCAGAAAATTTAATATTAATTTAAGTCATCTCAAATCACTTAACAGAAAACATTTAATTAATTACATTAACTCATTTGATCATAATAATATTGTATTATAAACTTAAGCATTTTATATATCTAATTGACTGATTGTCTACATCTTATTATTAGTCACTAAATATAATATTTTGTTTGGTCCTGTTTTTGATAACTCATTATGTATTTTTAATTGATTATTAATTATATTTTCTGTAGACTTTAACTCACCATCCCTTATCACAAGATATGATTATTGAGGAGAGTTAACTGTACATTATTTTGAATGTAATATTAATAAGTTTGTTTTTGTTTCTATTTTGTTAAAAGAATAATATACATAATATATAATGCTATACATAATTTTATACAATAAATAATTTTGTTGAGTGAAATAGTATTGAATATAACACAGAGTGGGAAGGTACTCAGTAGTACCACCCTCCTATTTTTTTTTTGAACTTTTATTTTTTTATTACAATAATAATTATAAGCTATACATAATTTTGTACAATAAATAATTTTGTAATATTAACAAATAATAAAAATAAATAAATAAAAATATTGGAATATGCTTATATTTGTTCAAAAATAATATTAACAAATATTCTTGAAATCATATTTGTATATTACATACTATTAGCTACTTAAAATCAATTACAAATTATTCTTTTTATATCAACAATAATAAAATGTTATTATATTTTTCGTTATACAATTTATATCAGAAACGATATAGTGGCAATATTTTTACATCGTTCCTATGCGCCAGTAAAAAAAAAAATTATGAACCCCGCAAATTGATATAGATTATAATAGGTAAACCATATAAAATACATAAAATTATTATTATTTTTATATTTGAAGGTGATAATATTTTTAATCGCCAATTAATGCGTTTCAAATATTGCTATCATTGTATAATTTTATTATATTAACAGTACATTTTTTTTTATTGTCCGATGCATACGACCCACACCCCTACTGTCATGATACGGTTATTAAAATGTGTACTGAAGTAAAAAATCAAAAAAATCAAACAGTTCCGATCGATGTGACGTCGTCGTAGTCATCCGTACGTAGTCAGTTAACCTGTTACGACTTAATCTATTCTATCGGTTACATCACTAACATCGCTCTAACATTATAATGATACGTATATATAGCCCACAAGCCTGCAAAACTTGGAAATCGCATATGTGTAATGTGTTCAGCAGCATATCGTATATAAGACGGATGAAGAGCCAGCCACATATATATATTACATACATATACCTATTACATCCGACAAACGTATGAACATTTCTAATGGGTTTCTGCGCTGAGCCGTATTGCGAAACTACTAAGTCCAATTTTACCTTCATAATCGTACTTATCTTATGCGGTTGGAACTCGGCACAACACAATTGATCTACTCGGCGGAGCACTATACATCCGGCACAGGCCCCGATTTATATATTATTTTGTAGGTATCGCCAAAGCGCCGCTCGCTGCTATGCGCGGACGACATATTCTGGTGCTCGCGCATTTTATATTGAATTTGGATTCCATTACGATAGCCGACTGCAATCGCAAAACGACCTTATATATGCCGGGCGATGGCGATTCGGTCAAGTCTACATTTGAAATCTCCAATCTCGGGTAACGTATAGCACGTCGATGCCCACATTTATCGCCGAGTGTATTATTACCTACCGCCTATACTCGCGCTGAGTGACGTAGTCGTTCCAAAAACAACAGTTCTATTATATTAGTATTATTATTATTGTTATTATTATTGTTATTGCTATTGTTATAACTATTATTACTATTATTATTACTATTATTATTATTATTACTAAATAATAGGTAGTACGGTAAAATCATGTCTTCTACAACAAATACCTCGTGTTCGTGCTCATAATATTATATACAGTGTAACAGAAAGAGTTGATGAATGCAATAATACTTCAGTTGTAATCCATAATTTAATTTTTTTTTTCTTATATAATTTATAAATAACTGTGCTATATATTGTATAGTATACATATTTTTTTTTCTTGAAACTGAAAAAAAAAATTAAAAATTAGATTTAAATTTGTAAAATTTCAAAATAGCCAATTTGTAAGTTTGATTATAAGAACAATTTTGATGGGAAAAACATTTATCTAACTCAAGCTGTTTATTTTTTGACACGAGTACCTCTATTTCTTAAATCATTTATTAGGTATCCAATATCCATATAATTTTCATTTTTCACAATTTTTGTCAGATCTTTATGTTACAGCTTAATATAATATAATACTCAAATAGACAGCACAACAAGTATTCAAATACATTATGTTATAACAAAAGTATTCGGAATATTCATTCAAATAAAGAATATAGGTACTTGAACATTATTCGATTATTACTTTTTTTTTTTTAAATATATTTTATGTTCAATAATATAATCAATTTTAATTGTCACCACCACACTTTTTCGTGGCTTCGTATGCGTTATTTTTTTCAACCCCTTTATTATGCCATGCAATATTGCACTATACTAAAATTCTCATTTAATAATTTATTAAAATAAAATTTATATGTTTATTATATGGATAAGTTGTCATACGCACGAACAATTATCCAGTTATCAGTACCTATTATATAATATAAAACATTTATTTTAAGTTTCCTTGCCTTTACAGGTCACTTAGGCCTTTTGCTGTTTTTACCAAATCCCTTCAATGATCTCTATATTGTCTGCTTTTTCCATTCTTGCTGTATCATCTACCTGATCCATCTAAATCTCTCTTTACTTGATCTTGCCAACATTGTTGTCATCTTCCTCTGGGACGTGATTTATTTGGCTTGTATACAATAAGTCCAAGGCATAATCCTTGCCCCTTGGGCCTCCTACTCATGATCATATATTTCGTTTTGGTATCGTTTAGGCTTAGGCCCATTCTGCAATTAGATCTGATTGATTTCTTTGTCATTTTATGTACTTAATTTTGGGAGCCTCCAAGAATTAATTACTATATCGTTAGCGTATACTGGTTGCATCAATATTCTATTTGACTTAGTTTTACGAGTTTCTCACATGTTATCCCTCAATACTTTTTTCCATATTATATTGAAAATATTTGGAGATCGCCCACCCCCCTTTTTCTTAAATCGGAAATAACTTCAAAGTCTCTTGACTGCCTTCCTAAAAATCGTATTTTACACATATTTTACAAGAAATTATTGTAGCTTTTAACTAAGCTTACCCCAGATTCTTGGGAAGCCCTGCATATAATTTTTACTATTATTTTATGTTCAATCTATATTTAAATAATGGGTTTTTAAAATAATGTTCTTTTGAATTAAGGATTAAGGTGTAAAGTATTATAATCAACATTTCGGGGGACAGATTATTTTCACAGACAATTTTTATTTTTCTACAATCATTATAATACAATATTAATACAATATATGTACAGTTTTTTTTTTGTTCCATGGATAACGAATACAATAGTTGGAATTTGTATTATTCTGAATACATATTTGATTACTTCATCTCAAATGTACTTATTAAAAATTGCATAATTTACACGCGATCTACGTTCAATAATACAACGACCATAATTATACGACAGAGTGATTTTTTCTTACGTTTATATTTTGGTGTGGTATTATATTATTATGCTTATTTATAGGTTATTCGTCGTATTCAAAACACTATTGTAACAACTACAGAGCTCACAGTGAAAACTATACTCACCGTCATTTTCATAGTAATACTCCGTTGTCGTATTATACTTATAATAATAGGTGGGTATATCTAGAGACATAGAACGTTATTTTAATGATTACCTATAATAATTCATGCGATGGGTGTTGTGCG
>WHPZ01586823.1:7415-41344 GCA_016617965.1 Macrosiphum rosae | reverse complement strand
AAATATGAAATTATGACAATAATGGTCCATGTCACTCGTTAATCTTTGGACAGAAAATAAATAGTACGTAGGTAAATATGGTCCTAAATGAACACTAATAATTGTCGGCTAGTAAACGCCGCAAGTTACATAATGTTTTATGCTATTATTAAAAATAATATATTCCTTATGGCTCACATCAGATCAATGAGCTATTATTATTATTTACTAATTTATTTTATATTTATTTGGTACTTACATACGTAATAGATATTATTATTATCTATTACTGACAATGAAATTATTAGGCCTCTCGAGATTCAATAGAATTTTGCCATAAGAATATGTTTAAATAAAAAGGAATTATATGATTCGACCATTACTAATTATAAAGTTTTTAAAGCTCTACCGGTCAGATATCTATACAAGCAGTTCTCTATTATGGTTCAAATTGATAAATTTAGTATCCAAAAAAATAACAAAATGGAAAATAAGTAATATGATATATTGACATGCAAGTAAACTACACTAATAAGCAAAGGCTGGGCAAGTTAATGATTTTTTTTAACTCAGTTAAGTTAAGTTAATATGCACCAATAACAAAAAGTTAAAAGTTAAAAGTTCATTTAACTATAGGTTAACTCAGTTAAGGCCCCTGCAAATGTGTAATTTTTAAGGAGTTGTGTTTAGGCAATTATTTATTTCCTGCGATTACCGATCGTCTTTGTGTAGGTAAATGATCATTAGTGTGTGTATACTCCCCTACCATCACCCTCGACCCACATCAATATACAATACATTGTTGTTTCTTATCTGGTTTATGGTCGCACGCACTCACATGCACAAGTCATTTAATGACTAGATCAAAATATTCTAAACCAATTTATGGACGTGAAATAGCCGTCGCACTGGCAAAAATTAAGGTACTTCTATAGAACTATAGTGATTCGATTTAAAAAATGTAAAGATGATTGTGTTGATACACAAGTTTACTTTGCATCGGTTGGAGCACGTTTTTAATTTTAGCAAATTCTTGACGAGAATAAATATTTTACATTTTATAAATTTATACATTTTTAATATTGAATATATTCAAATAGACTTGTTGACCAATTAAAACATCTTTACATTTTTTAAATCGAACCACTAGATGTACTTAATTTTTGTCAGTCACAAGGTCGTTTTGATGAAAAATTAATAGGGTTTGCTGGGGCCTTAAGTGAGTTATGAGTATGTAAAACATCGATATTTTAAAATGCTCATAATTTACTTAAAAACTAATGATATGACAACAGATCTTCGCATCATTTTACTTTTAAAACTCTTTTATAAATATAACTAAAAATATATTCGGTATTTCTCACATTTCCAAGTGACTTCTTTAATGACTTAACTAGTTGAATTGAAGTTTCTAATAAATATTAAGATTATTAAGAAGTAATTAATATCTAATGTTTGTAAAAATTCACGAACTTTTAGTATTGGACGTAATACAAGGTCTATCATGTT
Organism: Macrosiphum rosae; assembly: GCA_016617965.1. NCBI lineage: Eukaryota > Metazoa > Arthropoda > Insecta > Hemiptera > Aphididae > Macrosiphum > Macrosiphum rosae. The sequence goes on along the minus strand of WHPZ01586823.1, from coordinate 39,856 downwards.
AATATTAATTTTAACAATTACCTATAACATAATACATCATGATTCAGATATTATGTTATTATTATTATTTGTACCTATCTATTATTATTATATACATTTTAATATTATATTACACTAAGTACTAACATAAATACATAATGCCATAAAAACATGATTTTCTATTTACTAATATATTGTTAACACTGGTATTACGTACCGAAAAGTATCATAAATGAATAAAATACTATCCTTGAATATGTCTTCTCGTCCATTGCAAATGGTGAGCTGAAATTAAATTAAATCAAATATATTTATAAACATGTACAATAAATTACATTATTACAATATTACAATAACAATATTTTACCGTACATTTTCTCAATTGTAGGTACCTATAATACAATTAAAAATAGTAATGATAATATGATGTACCTATTTATTAACTGTTATACTTTTATTACTATTAAAATTAATTAATACTTGTCATCATTAAATAGAGGTTCTTAATATGTCAATTTTTTTATACCGTACTTAATTGATAAAAATAAAATAAAAATAAAAAGTCAAATATAAAGGGTTAAAACCGGTATTAACAGAAACTTTATATTTTCGAAAACCGAAACCAGAACCTGAACCGAGATTTTGGATTTTTGAGAACCGAGACCTAAACCCAAACCGATAAAATCATAAAGGTTTCAGTCCCTGCATGTAGGTGAATTATACAATAATACTATTAATAATAATAACATAATGTACCTTGATATATTTTATTGTTTTACTTCACGAAATAATACTATGTAGAAACGACGATGCAAATACAACTCAACAGCACTAGTTGAAGTCTAAATACATAATACCGGGTTTTCTAAAACTCTATAATATATTATAATATAATATGCCCTTGTCAATAGCATAGTGTCGGTGTGTAGTCTATTTGTTGTTATCTACGATCTAAGTACCTAAATATAACTATGTATTTGCGATAACACGATTGACCTAAAGTCAAACTACCTAGATCGGTGGCGTTATTTCGACTACTTAATATCATATACACGAATTAAAACAAAAAAAAACATCATTGTAAAATAAATTGTACATTCATTGCTCCACCCAGAAGCTAAACATATCTTTATAATTAAGCCTTAATTAAATGTTATCTGATAAAGGAGACTAGGGACAGCTTGTCGTCTTTCAAGTATTATATAACATAAAAATCCTGATCCTAAAATAATGAATTATTCTTATGCATTACATACGTAGGTAACAAATTATGACTATAATTTATTGTTTAAATCAGTACTTGTAGTCTGAATTCAATAGCACGCCTATGAGTGGCGTATTTTCAATTTCTTTCTGAGGGGGGGGGGTGTGGGTGTCCAATAATTCCGACATAAAATAGGCAGGTACTGATATAAAGAAACAATTTTTAATAGATTATAATAATAAAAATTAGTTTTTTATTATATTTTAAAATTGCATGTGCTTGAAATTAATTAATACCTGTCAAACACATAATATCGGGTTTTCTAAAAATCTAATATATTATTATAATATATTATTCCCTTGTCCATCGCAAATAGTGTCGGTGTTTGGTCTATTTGTTGTTATCTACGATCTACCTGAATATAACTATATGCGATAACACGATTGACCTAAAGTGAAACTACCTAGATCGGTGGCATTATTTCGACTATAAGTATACTTAATATCATGTACACAAAAAAAACAAAAACACATTATTGTAAAATAAATTGTACATTCATTGCTCCACCCAGAAGCTAAAAATATATTTATAGGTAAGCCTTAATTAAATGTTATCTGATAAAGGAGACTATAGGGACTGTATATATAATGAGATTAATATCGAGGTCTCAGGTTAAGACATTTTTATGATGAAATATATTGCATTATTGAAAAAGACGGATGTGGGTAACGCTCTGTTGTACCTACCTACATTAGGTGTCTAGAGAATTTATGGATGTGTTAAGTTTGAATTAAATGATATAAAACCATTGTGCCTATACGAAAAATGTTCTTGAGCGAAAATTGTCAGCCTATAATATTACTTAGTATATTTTATATGATATTATAAATGTATTATTGTGATTAAATCACTATAGGAGGTACTGCAGTAAAATTACATTAATTTTTGTCAAAAACAATGAATTTAAAAATAATAGAATATATTAAAAGTTTCAAGTACTTGGGAATAATATTTTTAAATTACAACTAAAATCGTAAATCATCGTTTAAAGATCTAATTTCGTACACATTTTTAACTTCAAATATGTATAAAAAAATCCGAGTTTATATTTTTTTTTAGACTTTTGGTTAGTTTATGGACTATTTACGTGGAATCTTGTTTTAAATGTCCAATCCTTAGATATAAAAGTTGAATATTTTATAAACTTTTAACTACGAAATAGTTTTCAAATTTCCAATTTCATAAACTTTGTCAATATTAGATTTTTAAATTTGAGTTAAATGCTTAAAAAAATAGTGCATTAGTATTTTGAATATTTTTAAACTGCCATTCTAACAATGTGTAAGAAGCTCTATATTACATTTTCAAGCTTTTCGACCAAACGAATACAATTTTATAGACATTTATACTTTACATTGATTGAAAATTGATAATGTCCGTAAACAGTTCAAAGCGAGTAAAAATATTTTGAACATTTTATGACGTATAGAAAATGATAAAATAAACATATGGAGTAAATTTCAAGTGTCTACGGTTATTTGTTTTTTTCGAAATCAAGTGAAAAGTAGACAATAACTCATGAAGAAATTATAGAAATATTTTCTATTAAAAAATTCTTAAAGAATTATTTATTTAAGTTATTTTAATTAAGAAATATAAGAAAATTGTTATGAAATTTTAACTCAAAATAATTTGCACTCGTATGTGGTTTTTCGTATGTAAAAAGATAAAATTGATAACATTTTGTTTCACCGTCAAATACAGCTTGTTATAGTGGCTTTTGACTTTAGAGTCATTGACTTATTATGAAACTTAATTATGGTTAGTACATTATCTGTTTGAACGTACCTACCAACTCTATACATATATAGTTAGTAGCTAATCAGATTATATAGGTGCAATGTAGTATACATAAATACACACACATGATACATACAATTTTTGTATATTTATACAGCTGTTAGTATTACAAATGTATAGTTAAAATTATAAACTAATTGAATATTCATATTATATATAAATGGATGTTTGTTTGTCTTTCTTTTTTTGCATTCCTAAACGGCTGGACCGATTTTGACGACATTTTTTGTGTGTTTGAAAAATTTCCAATTTGATAAACTTTGTCAAAATTTGAATTTTAAAGGCTTAAAAAAATAGTGCATTAGTATTTTTAATATTATCAAACTGCTATTCTAACAATCTGTAAGGAGCTTTGTATTACATTTTCAAGCTTTTCGACCAAACAAATACAATTTTATAGACATTTTATACATTAGAAATATAAACAAAAATGTATTGAAAATTGATAATGTCCGTAAACAGTTCAAAACGAGTAAAAATATTTTGAAAATTGTATGGTGCATATAAAATGATAAAATAAACATATACGGTTATTAGCATCTACCAAAATTTTGCTTTTTAAAGTGAGGCATGCACAAGTAATTTTGAATTCAAGATGATCGATGGACATTTTTAAGTTTTGAACATTATACTTAAGCGGCCTCGTTACGGTCATTATTTAAGGGGCAACATTTAGGCAATTTCTAGTCTTATCATAGCCACCCGGGATGTATGTGTCAGTTATAAATGATTATTAGTGTGAGTAAAATTTAATGCGAGTATCGATGGAAACCTCTCGTACGCGCATGCGCATGTCAATAACTCGATAACTATATAAATTGCACTACACGAATTTTACAAAAACATACATTGGTTTTGACAAAATTAATGTTAATTAACGTTGTCTGACTTTAACTCTGAAAAAAATATTTGAATTCAGCAAAAAAATGACTGCGGATCGTACGAAACGGTTTCCGTTTTTAATATTAATTTCAATTTTATTTGAAAAAGTTCATATTTTCAAGTTATCAATTACAGTTCACAATACTATAAAGTTTAGTTTTTTCAAAGTGCTTCGTAGGATCTATAGACAATTTTCTGGCGAGTTCAAATTTTTTTTTCAGAATCAAAATCGGAAAACGTTAACTAACTTTAATTTTATCAATACTTTAGGTCTTTTCAGCTAAAATTTACGGCAGTAGCGAGGCCCCTTAATATACTGAACAATTATAATTATAATAATAATAATTGAACAAAGTTTAAATCATACGGAATTGGCACTGTTAACGGGCGACTTTGTACACGGGTTCAGGTAGTGTAAAATATAAATTAACATCATATAATATGATTACATGATTATCCAAAACTCAATTTCTTATTGTTATTTAAAAAGTTTCACCTTTTCTCTAGAGAAAATAGCTATTACCTATAGCAATGATATTAATTGTATTAATATTTTATATATTTATTTATGTACCTATTGTATAAAAAATCTGTAAGCTGGTAGATACAAAAATTTTGAATTTTCTAATCCTTTGTTCATAAAATATAATGTAATATTAAGTTTGCATTATTGTGGTTTCTTTTAATTTCATATTTAACTAACAGATAGCATTTACATAAACTTTTCGTTCCCTTTTTTCATGTCGTTTATTTGGTCAGTGTTTAGATTATAACTATACTTTCAATAAACCAACCATTGAATGACATATCACTGATGATTATCTTCTTTCTCATGCACATATACATTTAACGTATTAAATATCTTGCATTAGATACGGGTTTCACATTGTCTAATGTTGTATAGAGTTTTTGTATCAATTTAAAACAAATTTAAATAATCTAAATTACCACATTTTAATAAAATTACCATCAATTGTCCAAGGTATTTTTTATCTCAACGTTTACAACACCTTTTGTAGATATTTCTTGTATAGTTGTATATAATATCTCAAACGATATATTTAAATATTTTTACAATATTGTAAAGTAAACTATTATATTGTGACGTATTCATATCGCACGGCGTAATAGATAGATAATTTAGCTACTCCACTGGTTTGGGTTATGTATTCGGTATCCCATTGTATAATATATTAATACTGTAAAATAAAATACTAAGTAATAAAGTACTGCGTTAAGTTGTAAGTTGTCCTGTCGATCCTGAAAAATTAAATGCCTGAAGATTTTATTTCTACCCAACTCTGTTTACGTAAACTGCACAGCTTAACACTGTTACTTAATTGTTTTGATCATATTATGTAAAGTTAAAAATTATATAAAGTAAAGTAAAAACTATATCCATTAAACAGTTTTAATATTTACCATGTAATAAAATACTTGTGAAATCCTTAACAAAATCGGTTCATCCATTTCGTAGCCTTTCCCAGACAAACAGAGAGCCATAATATGTATATCCGTGTGAGTTTCATGAAATATTGCATTTAATCGTGTACGTTTGAAATGTACAGAGTAGGTATTTAGCTATGTCAAATTTGAATACTTTTAATTTATGATACTCAAGATAAATAAAATGGAAAAAAGAATAACAATTTGGCAAGTGGGTACCTCTCAATTTCAAAGGTTATAATTGCGTAATCAGTGAGTATATAAAATGTGAAATACTTTTAATGTGTGATACAAATGATATAAAATAGTTCGAAAATCGATTCTGGGCGAACACAGGTCGTCTATATTACTGAATATATTTTATGTCAAAGTTAAAATTAAAGTAATTTTTTCAGTTTCTGAGCGGAGCGATGAATGTATTGATTTTACAATGATGGGTGTTTTTTTTTATTTTTGTGTCTGTAATCACCTTTTAGGACAGTAAAAATGCTTAGATTTTCTTCAACAGTGACTTTTCTGATAGGAAAGGGAATCTAGTTGGTACTTTGAGGGGGGGTGGGGTCAAAAGTAAAAATTTCCCAGTAGTTTTCAGAAGTGCCGTGAAAAACAAAAGAAAAATTAAGGAAAAACGGGAATTTTTACGAAAAATCTGTTTTCCAAAAAATCGATTTTGGTTTTTGGTGCAACTCTTAAACAAATGACCGTAGGTACATGATATTTTGATTGAATGTTTATATTAGCATTTTCTAAACAACATAACATTTTCCAAATATTTTAACTTATTTTGAGCTATTTTCGGACATTTTCAGTTCCCATTAGTTTTCAGTTTCTCTTAGTATATTGTGTAAACTCCCCTAGATGTCAGGAAGGTCGGCGGCGGTGCTCGCTCCCTTCCTGTCATCCTGTGGCAGTACTTGTCGAGTGGCGGAGAGTAGTAGTTAAGTAGTTACGTCGTGTCGTCGTCGACTCGTGTGGTGGATGTTAGGTATCTACGCACACGATAGACGTTTTCGTTGTTTCTTTATAAGTGTTATTAAGTTCATATTGTTTCTTTTCTTTTGCGTTATAATAAACGAGCTACTCAAGACTGATAAATTTGTTTTTTATAGTTATTGATTAGGAGAAGTTAACAATTGTTTCAAAGACTGATGAAAACAATTGAAAATCCATAGTCACAATTTTTTTTTTTAAGTGTTCCAAGTTAAATATTGACAAAATACGAAAAATTCACGAAAATGTGCATATTATTTAATTATCATTAACCAGGATTGCTAATTTATATTACTGTAATATTAATGACAATTTAGATACTTTTTAGTCTCACATAGATTATGCATTTATGCGATAACTAATTTTATTCCAAAAATACGTAGACATGAGTTCTCTCATACCCAAACATTAAAATACTATTTTGGTTATTAGAATTTAGAGCAGGTACTTTAATTAAAAGTAACTCGTTGTTTATTAAGTTTATATCACAATAAAAATCAGTTAAGTTAAAAAGTTAAATTTCACTCAACTTCACTAACTTGTTTATGCCCAGGCTTAGTTTATTGTACATAGTATAACCAAATGTGCACTAGAAAGAGGAAGAAGCGTGATATAATGTAAACAAACTATAGTAAAAATGGCAAGGTATTCTAAAAATCTAAACCACATAAAAGATAGAAAAATATTTAAATATTTTTGATATTAAAAATGTTAGATTAGTTACAACAAGTCAAATCCACTCCACATTATAATTAAAATTATATTTCGGACATAAGTTTGTGCTGTCCCTGCGTTAATGTAAAAAAAAAAAGAGATCTCCGTCCCCCCATGCTCATTTTTTCTATTTTTAATCAATTCGAGCATTGAGTATAAGTAATTTACGAGGTAATTTATAAAAATATTAATTAATATGTAATGAGACAGCTATTAATAACGTACCACAATATCTTTCGAGTTATGCCACGAATGTACGTAATTTATTGTGCGTCCGGTCTGTATATATAGTTTAGGTATGATAAATATTGTATTACCTATATTTATGATTTGCGTTAACACAATTATTATCGACACCAAAAAAGAAAAGAACCTTGTCATAACTCGTCTGCTACGATAATATGTTCGGTTTTTATGTTTGATTTAAACAAAATACTTTGAAATGGCGTCATGAGTTTTAAATAATTGCGTGCGTTTAGTTTATTATATGGACAAAAGTCACGCATAGAATTCTGTATTGTTTCTGTATTTTTTATAAATAACAATAAGCTGTATTAATCGCGATTTCAGAGACACGGTAAACTCATTAATTGGGAGTGAAGGATAAAGATATCGACGTGAAAAATGAACGGAAATACGGAATTCTATCTTCAATAAATTCACAAGACACGTCGAAACCTATTTACGGTTATACAATGACGTATACCTAAATGCTTGTTCTTACACGACAGGAACAATAAGTATTTGGTATAATTTTATGTTTACCATTTGTTAGGTAAAACTGTTTTAAGGTACAATTACAATTTGATACACTTGAATTAATTTAGTTGATTTTTTTAAGTTTACTTTAATTTTATTGATACTATTGTCAGTCATCGGAAACGCAGTCAAATAACCGGGCACAAAATATAAATTACACAAATATAATAATTATAATTTAAAAAAAAAATATATATACCATAAAATCGAGTACTTTGCAACTATAATACATTGTTTTACAATAATTGATGGATACAATATTATGCATAAATATATTTTCGGTACTAAATAATGAATTATTATAATACTACAATTATAACAAATATATATATGATAGCATAATATTATGATCGTATTTTCCGTACAAAATAATTTAACATTCGTACATAATAATACTTATATATATAGTATATTAATAACGTTTGCAGAAAAACATGACATAAATACAAACAAGGTACGATTACAGTCGCGATGGTAAGTACAAAAATTAAAAAAAAAAGACTAGTGATTTTCTTTTTGAGAAAAACAACAACGAAATACGCCATATTTAGTAATGATATAAATATTCGTTTCGATCTATATATTATCCAGACATCATCGTATATTTGTATAGTAATTATTATAACATATTATTATTATTATGAGCAATAAGAAGGGTGTACGTCGTGAAAACTAAATAAACGACGTCGACGAAGTTTTAAAATTCTTAACATAATATATTATGTACATACAATAAGCGTCGTAATATCATTTTATTTTATAGACAATGAAAAAAAATACATACAATAATAATATTACACAACTGATAAATTCTCGTATAAAGCGCGATCACACGCAGTTTTATTGTGTTGCATTGTGTACCGGGCGGCCGGATGTCGAAAAATCGTAATAAATATTTTTACCATGCCGTACCTATCTATGTGACATACCTGCAGCTACTACGAAAGTGTTTTTTTTTTTAAATAATTTTTATTTTATTTTTAGACGTTCGACCACCGAAATACGTAGACATATAATGTACAATAAAATATAATTATTATTACGATAAACGGAAACGACTCCACAGTCGGTCATCCACTTCCGGGCGGAAGTGGCGGCGGCGCTAGAGTCCCATCACAGGCGCTCGCCACTGATGCACGTGGTGATGTTGTAGTACGCGTTGTCCGGGAACCGGTCGAGCTGTATGTAGTCGGTCTCGTCGACCAGCAGCTTGTCAAGCAGCCCCATGAGTTCGGCGAAGTCGGGCCGGTCGTCCGGACACTTGTCCCAGCAGTAGAACATGATATTGTACACCTCGCGACGGCAGTGCTGCGGCTTGTCCAGCCGGTAACCGTCCCGGATGCGCTTCATGACGTCCGCCGCGGCCACGCCCGGGTACGGCGTCGAGCCGAGAGTCACGATCTCCCACATGAGCACGCCGAACGACCATGCGTCCGACTTGGCCGAGTACATGTTGTCGAACAGCGACTCAGGCGCCATCCACCGGATGGGCAGACGGCCCTCGGACTTGCGCTCGTACACCCGGCTGCTGGCCACGTCCCGCGCGAACCCGAAGTCGGAGATCTTGCACGCCCGTTCCTCCGTCACCAATATGTTCCGGGCCGCCAGGTCCCTGTGTATGATCTGCGAACATGCGTTATTATTAGATATATATATATAGGGCACGGAAGTTGTAGGAGGAAAAATATGCGTGAAAAAATTTCAAATTTGCAAAAAGGTTTGATAAATATTCATAAAAATTCATAATCCAAAAGAAAAACAATTGTGTGTTGTCACCTATTGATTTGCACTAAAAGAAATGTACGATTTGGAAACGTAAATTTATAATATTTGAAATATGGCAAACCAGAAATGCACAAATCATTTTTATTACATTAAAAAAGTAAAAAAAAGTTTGCGAAAATTGGCATTTTTAAAAGGAAATCGAGTATAAGTCCAAATACGCCGTATTTACTGCAGGTTTTGTTTTTATTTTATTATTCTACAGAACCCTATTTTTAAATTTAATAAAAATAATTTTTACATTCCAGATTTGATTGTCTATACTCGTTAATACTTGATAGCACAGTAAAATAACTTTAAAATAAAAATAATGACAAAAATGAAAAGTTTTGAAATACATCAGAAAATGTGATGTAGGTTTGATTTGTTTAAAAAAAAGTTTTATTGTCCATAGCTAACTAAAAAAAGAAAAAGTTAGACCCACCCTTTAAAATGTTTTTTTCATATAACTAAAGGTATGCTTTCGTATGACGCCGGCTGGTCACTTATTCAAGGGACACATTGTATATTATATTATGTGTAGTCGTATAGTGGTTTGGAAAATAAGGAAATTGATGGGGGAGAGGGGGGGTGAATTTCAAACCGGGGAACAAGAAATATGCAAAAAATAACGTTCTCATCTATCGTTTTATATTATTATTATGTCGTACATTTATAACACTATCCCATACATAATTACATATTATACGCGACACGTGACACGTAAGGAATATATTCCTTATAGATACTCCGTATGTCTTATTTATTAATATCGTGTCTGACATATATTATTCGTGTGGTGGTGCGGTGTAAGCGACACTTTTTATTCGGTCAATGTGGCACGAAATGTGCGCTGTAAGTTTCGATGCGTAATCGTTTATGTAAGTAAATACATAATACGCGACCGTAGTAGCGCTCAGACCTCGTTAATATTGTTGCCGCTCGTGTTTTGGGCATATAATATTCCAGAAAGGTACACTTCTTCAAAATCGCACTAGGGGTCTTTGAACGCGTGGAAAATACGATTTCACGAATCGTCGCAACACATTTTTTTTGTCTTAGTCTCCACCGCTACCTAACCGCCCACCCACCAGCACCCGTATCTGTCACACCTCGTCTGTCGCCCACCATACTATGCCGGAACCGAATGCACACGAGCAGTTTTCCGTTGTATAACATTGTGCTCGTATAATACGCGTCGCTATACCTACTGCATATTCGAAATGTTATAAAAAATAATAATATATAATATATAAATTATGATTTATCACGTTCGGTTTTTAAAACGTACACATACTATATTTTAAGCGGTTGCATGTAACCTGTTATGTTGCTCAAAAACGCGACACCTCACAGGAAGAACTTTCATGAGGGCTCGTAGATGGGGTTTTTTTTTTAAAAAAGAAACATTTCTAACAGGACTCATTGGACTTGAATTTTTAAAATTATATTTCTAAACCATATACCACAATGTTTGATATGACCAATTTTAATACAATCACACTCACACTAATCATCATTGACGGCACAAAATGCCATGAGTCTGCCAAGACGGAATTGCATAATATTACCCAAATATTACCCCTTATTAAACACATACGAGCAAATGCAGGTTCCTTAACGATCTCGATGGGTAGCCAACGAATTATTCTGACTCTAGTCGAGTTGAAATCTATTTTTAAATCCTCAGTAAGAATGCACGTGCGTACCAACAAGTATCTCACAGCAAATAGCAACAAAAAAAGTCTTTTACCGAAAAACGAACTCATTTCTACGCACTACAATACATCAATAAGAGTGTTATATTATTATTATGCATTATTTTACCATGATTTTTAATTTGCTATACATTACGTAGTGTAATATGATTTTGTCGAAAATAGTTATACTCAAAACGTTTGGTGCAATCCATACTAATATGCGGGCTAGGAGTTTCATCAAGTCAGGTGCGGCAAACATATTTTTTATGGACCAATTTTTTTTTTTATACAAACAGCCTATACGATATGGTCTGGTTGACGGTGGATTAACGAAATTAATATTAGTGTACTGCATCGTTTATGACGGGACACGAGAAACCTTAATTATTTTTATTTTTTGATTAATTATACTATAGATATATACGTCATAAACAATATCTTTAATGAATGTTAATAATAATAATATGTCTGTGTTAAAGACAGACCTATAGTTAAAACACAAAAAAGTTAGGCCTTGGTAATTCAATACACATTTTGAATAGCCAACTTTATTTTTTTGAACATTATAGGATGGCCCAGATTGAACAGTTGGACCTATTCTCGGCCCTCACGAATCTGACGAAGCTGTCCAGAGAGAGTAAATGCACACTGCTGCCCCTCCACACTTAGGGTGCAACTGATGTACAAAATGCTAAAGGGGGGATATATTATATAATAGGTATATTTAAGTATAAAAATCGATCGCGGTCCAATAATGATCGATTCGAGTTATACCTAGTTTATTTTCTTACAATTATTTGAAATCTTATAATTTTCGTCAAGTTGATATAGTCGTAAAAAATATTTTAAATTCAAAAAGTATAAAGTATAATTTATTATTTTATGAGAACTTTTAAATAGTTACTTGGGACGAGGTGGCCGAGTGGTCTAAGGCGTCGGTCGCGACGCTGCCGACGCCAGATCGATTCCCGGCCACTGGGCGGCATTTTTCTTCGGGCAAGTCACGGTGTCCGGAGAACAAGTGCCGCCATCCCCCACCCGGGCATGGCAGATACCTACGGGTGCCCAAATTGAAAATTCTGCCAAAACCCAACACACACGTGTTCCCCCCCTACTACTACCAACAATACAATACACCTACAAACAATCCATACAGCTAATGGCCATAGTTGCCGGGCTTACGGTCAATAAAAAAAAAAATAAAAAAAATAATAGTTACTTGTTAAAAGATAAATATTTTACTATAATACTTTTCAAATTAATGAGCCTTCAAAAAATTTGTTTACATTTTAAGAAATCATAAATAATAAACCACTTGTAGTTATTATATAAATATTTTTACAATCAAAAATCCAAATTTATAAATTGGTTATTTTCAAATTTCCAAAAAAAAATCTAAACCAAATTTATTTATTTTTATTTTCAGTATTAAAAAATAAAAACATTTTATTATTGGATATATACGTGTAGCGCAAGAGTCAATACATTTTGAATAAAAAAATTAAAAGATGTCGATTAGAACAAAATTAATTTCATCAGTCGGGTCTTCACGTTGCATCCTGTATATTAATGAACGTATATCTAATAATTTGTCGTTATCGATGTGTTATTGTTGTTACGGTCGGAGTGGGACCTACAGGACAACCAGGCAAATAACGCACGTCATCATCGTCAGCTGTCAGGAAAAACGTCCCGTTCGATCGGTCTTGTCGGTCATCATCGAGTAGCTCTCACCGTACCTACAGATTTTTGGGTACGTTGACGTTTTTTATTTAATTATTGCACAATATGTCGTATAATCGCTGTGCGTTCCGGAGTTTCGCCGAGTGGGAGTACCTATCCATAAATGAGAAGAGTGTGGTGACTTGTAACTGCATCGGTATAGCCTTGATGAATTTTTTAATGTTATCGTAGTCGCGTCACCGAGCTCGATTCGAATATTTACCGGCTATTGCCCCCGAGTGCCCCCGAATGATTTCGCACTAAAACGAAACTGCACAATCGCGGGCGTATTTTTCGGAAACATAATATATTTCGCTATACCTATCCGAATCGAAACTACAAACAATAATAATAAGCGACGGTCAATGAACGACATTGCGCTCCACGGCAGTGTAATATTGTACTGCAGCAGACGACTGCAACCTACTCTACATGATATTAATATAGATGTGAGATGAAGGCATAATATTTTATTACGTGTCCGAATACACGAACAATAATAATAGTTGTTGCGGTTAAAAACATGTACCTATAGGCACCGCCGGACAGTATAATAGTCGGTATAATATTATATTTTATTATTATATATATATTTGACGTTTTTTACTTTGGAATCCCGTTTTTCGTTTTGCTATTTTCTGTAAAACGTAATCGAGAAATTATTGACCGAATGAGCGTGGAGATACGAATGAAAAAAAATATCGTCTTTAAATTAAAACATCGCATATAATCAAGCCTGAGCATAAACGAGTAAAAAAGTTAAAGTTAAGTTAATTTTAACTTTTTAACTTGACTTTTTGAAATTTAATTTTAACTTAACTGATTTTATTGATATAAACTTAATAAATAACGAGTTAGTTTTAATCGAATCCAAGTTACGATAATTTATAAATAATTAAATCAAAAATATAATACGATTATTATCGATGATACATGTTGCGTAAATATTTACTTTTTATTATTTTAAACTATATTACTGGCTATTAATATATTATAAAAATAAAATAAATAAATAACTTAACTTAAGTTAGGTAATAAGTTAATTGTGAGTTTCTATATGACTTTTAATTTAACAGATTAAAAAAAATAGGATAACTATTAAGTATTAACTTAAAACTTCCTAGAAATTTTATAACAATTTAACTTAAATCGATTAAAAATCATAATTAACTTTCCCAGGCTTGCATATTATCGACGAACAACAATTATAAAGGTTATCATTATTGCAGTCTATAGAAGGTATTGTATTTTTGACGAATAATTTTCAAATTGTTTTCAGAATCGTCGTATTCATCATCGATTATTAAATAAAGATTATGCGATTATAATTATAGAGAGCCACTTTAAATATAATCACATATTATTTTATTCGTTATTCGTTATTCGCAAACGACAAGCAAACCGTAAATACATAATATTATAATAATAAGTTTTTAATTACACGCACTCATTCAAGGTCACAGGTTTATTTAATTCTTATACTGCATTTTTAGTCAAATTATTAAATTATTTATCTCACGGTCCATGGGAACATATTATTATTATCATTGTACAGCTACATATGTAAATCTAAATGTAATTTTCTGGAATGTGAAATTGTCGTTCAACGTGTATTATATTTTATTACTTTGTACGGAATTTAAAAGAAGTGATATATTAAAAACCATAGAACCCGTTTCATTGTATAAATTATTATTCATGTCGACAGAGAATTAGGGAAACCGATCGGCCAACTAATCGACTACAATAATATTAGGTGCGTATTTAATATATAGTCATTAATTGCCTATGGGTAGAGTTGTTTTATACCACGAAAATATAATAAATAAAGATTCATCAGTTGGTCGTTTTTTTCTGCAGTATTCGTGTTTGAAATAAAAATAATGTTTTTCAGTATTTTGTTTTTTTTTGCTCTGTTCCATCGCACTGTCGCAGTACAACATAAGTGCATTTGACAAGTGACTAGATTTTGTTGCTATGGTAAAAGTTACGTTCTCGACAATACATTCGAGAAGTGTTTAATATTATATAGTTATCTGGGCCCTGGGGTATATATATAATATATTAAAATATATAAGTGTGAAATATGGTATTCAAATAATGTAAGATTGGATGAAAAATATGTTTTGCGAAATGTTTTTCGTTTCTTCAGTTACCACTCACAATTATTTATATTGACAGTGCGCTATGATAATTAAACTCTAATTACGAAGGTTATTAGTCTTATAAATTATAATACATACAACTTATTATAAGTTATAATAAGTTGTATGGGTACATTTAATTAGGTAGGTACTCGTATGTACACAGGCACCATTAGTCACAAATAAACTATGACACTAATAAATAATAATCAAGGATGAAAATTGAATTCGCTAAGGCTAAGAAAACTGTCAAATAGCCATCAGACATGTGTGTAATAAATTGTGCATCAAAATTTAGTGAAATTACAAAATCTTGTATTTTAAAATATTATGAATGGTATATTATTATTGTTTAATAAAATAAAATATTAATTTAATACCTATATTGTTTTAAACAATTTGTTTGACTAGATTCCGTTAGTTATTCTTTTTAAATAATTACGGAAAAACTTTATAAAAATAAAATGTGTAACCTAGATATTATGTAAAAAAAAAACGATACCAAAAGCAGCGCGTATGCAATTTTTTTATCGGAAGTCTTATTCATCGAAAAGCGATGATAACAATCTAAAAATAATAATATTAGCCTTTTGGAACTAAAGTCAAATTAATAGTAGAGCGTTTACCTACCCATAATATTTAAAAAGAATAAAAAAATATAGTATTACACTGGTTTTTCTACGGATTTGAGACTTTTAATGGAATTTCGATTTCCCGCAGGTACACTATAATTATATCGTCTTTGAATTTCCTGTGTGTCTACAGACTGAACGCTTCGTGCACCAATTACAATAGCATAATAATAATAATAATAATAATAATATATTATAACAGTTTACGGAGCGCGAAACTCAATCGTTAACGTTGCAGCGTGCGGTCGCGTCTATGCATTGTACGTACATACAATATAACATTATATCTAATACTATGGGTATAATGCGTATAGGCAGTAAGTTCAACGTACCCCTTTCGACGACAAGAAGTCCATTCCTTTGGCGATCTGATAGCAGAACATAATGAGTTCGTGCGACGTCAACGAACTCGGCCCGTGCGTATTCGTGTAGTAGTTTGCGCCGCGAGAGTTCCGCAACACGCTCTGGAGTTTGCCCAATTTCGCGTACTCCATAACGACGAACAGGGGATCTGCGGCGGAAACGAACAAAATATTTAGACACGTTGTACACACATCACCGTTGAACCATAATATTATATGGTCGGTAAGTATATTATACGCATATTGTTACCTTAATGCCATTAAACATTAGGGCCCCGCGAAAAAATATCCCCAACAAAATATCCCAAAACCGAAATATCACCGCACAAATATTTCATGACAAAATATCCCGGGTAAATATTAATTCAAAATGTTGACTTTTTGTTTTTTATACAAGTCGCATAGCTGATATTAATACAATACAATTGCAGTTATTAACATTTTTTATAGAACCCCCAAAAAAGTAATTAAAAAGTATATAATATGCACAAATAACAAAAAAGTTAATTTGTTAATACAACGCTAGCGTACTTAATCTTTTTCCAACCCAAAACTAAATGATAGACTATATTGTTTACACTTTATACAGTATTTCCATATAAGTTAGATAGATTCCTATAGAATACCTATTATAATTGTTTTAACTTTTAACGATTCGCGGTAAATATTTTTTAACATGAAAACGAAATATACTGAGATAGTGAAATATAATAAAATTAATAACAAAATAAATTAACTTAACTTACTTCTTAAAATGAAAAATTAATTCATTGATTTCACGTTAATTAAAAAAGAAATTTAGTAAGTTAACGCGGTTAAGTTAGTAAAAATCTAAAAGTAACTATAGTTAAGTTAAAAAGTTAAAATTAAATTAACTTTTTAACTGAACTATAATTTTATAACTTGTTAATGCCCATCCTTGAGTAGTAGTTGGAGTTAATTATTATTAGTTATTCAAATGCAGAATTAAGATTTATAATGAATGTTATAATTTTGAATTAATATTTAATCGGGATATTTTGTCATGGAATTTTGCTGGGTACATTTTTACGTGTCACTAAACATTAGATATCAACGTATACTATAATTATAGTTGTATTGGCAAAAAAAGCTAACAAGAAAAGGTACTTAAAGAAATTATCATATAATCAAATTTGATTGTTTGTGCTCAAATTGAAATGTACCAACGGGCCACGGGTTCATTCCGTAACATATCGCAGGGATTTGATTACTAGAAATGGGATATGGGCAACCTCTATTTCCGATATACCTACAACGATATAATAATAATATGTTTCCGTTTTATACAAAACAGATATCCCATAAATTAAAATACCAAACATAACTATAAAAAAAACGATAACATTGCATATTGGCATTAATTATTATTATCATTATTGTTGCAACAATCAATCTTTGTACACGTTTGTGTGATATGATGAGGGTTTTTGTTTTTACGATATCGAACATATAAATTTACCTCTTATTAAAACCATATTGTGTATCCAATCAAAGTTTATTTTACCGTAGATGTATAGGACGGCTCATATAATATTATACTTGTCTGTGTCTTATACTCTCATGATGTTATTCATGCGATCTGTTCACAAGTTATGCATTATGTGTACACAATTTATAGCATGCCGTGGACATTATGATTATCAAATTAATTTAAAAAAAAAACATTTTCTCATAATATTATAAAAGCTTGTTTATAAAATATATTAAGGCAAAAATTAGATGATGATTACGATGATTATGATATTTTGCTTTTTTCGCCAGCTTTTTGTCACCAAAACTCGTTTAACTCTAATGACATATTATAATAATATACCTCTCTCCGAACAACATCCCAAGAGTTTTACGACGTGCGGATGTGGCTCCAGCGATTTCATCACCTGCAGTTCCTGTATCAAGTCGAGTCGTTCGCGTTCGCCGGCGTTGTCCTTGAGCGTCTTTACAGCGACCACCATGTTGCCCTTGAACCCTAGACAAATATACGCGCATCGTAATACACATTAGTCGTGTTCAACATTTTTACCGCATTCGAGATGATATCATCGAGATGATCGCTGTAGTCAATAACAGTGCTTGATAATAATAATAATAATAATTATTATTATTGTTGTTGTTACGGTTGTTGTCATATTTGAACGCACGTCTCTTACCCATGACATTATACGCCTCGCACTTCCAGACTTGGCCAAAACTACCCTCTCCGAGTATTGAGCACACCCGCACGTGGTGTCTGGGTATCTCCCAGGGGTCACCTTCTTTGATCGCCGATTCCTTGCCACCGATGTACTGCCCATTGGTCGATGGATCCGAGCCCCAGCTCTCGTATCTTGTGAAAGCCCGTGGCCCGCTCCAGTGGTGCATGACCATCGGGTCGTCCGATCTAGAGCTCTTCTTTTTCCCCTAGAAGAAAACGGATAAAAGTGTAAGTATAATATTGTTCTATATGCAGTATAATATTATATCGACACAGTTACGCGCGACTGCAGTTTGCCACAAACTTTATATCATACACGGTATATAAATATTACCGTGATAATATAATGTGATTGCATTGTGCTACCTACAAGTTTTCTAGAGAAGAAATCAATAAATGAGAAGAGTGCGGCGATTGAATAGGTATAAGGTTTCAAAATACGACGTTGATTGCAGCACGAAAACATGTTTCAATGTTTGTAAATGCACTTTAGTACCTACACTGATGTGGTCGTCACCGATGTATGATACACTAAAATAGCGTACCCGAAAATCAAACTGAAATTTGGTTATTTAGTATATGTGGACTTCATATATTATAATTTATAAACTTAGAATTAGATTTAGTTACTCTGGACTGGGCGTGACCCAGTATCTTATTTGACGAATACCGTGGCGTAATAATATTATATCGTATAATGAAGGCTCATTATTGTTATACTCACAATCGAATTTACTTTTTTAGACTTGACTTTGGAGGAAAATAGTCTTTTGCGGAACAAACAGGCAAGCACGCCAGCTGTGGTCAGGAAGACGGTAGCAATCACAATGGGTACCAGGGCTAATACGAGGTTATTTTGAACTGGTTGCTGGGTGGTCACCGTGGGAGGGGTGAGCGCTGGTTCTGTTACGTTCCTTGTGTCGCCGAGCCGGGAGGTGGTAGCGGCCGTGGTGGCGACGGTGCTGGGCGCTGACTCTGTGGTGGTTGAGCCGTTTACCGCTTTTACGGTTGCATCGGCTACCACGGTTGAGGCGACTGTGCTGACGACCGTGGTCGTCGACGTGGAGGCCTCGGCGACGGGTATGTCAGCGGCAACTGTCTTTTGAGTGGCAACGACTGTGGGCGTTGTCGGCTTCGCCGTAGGAACTTTGTTTGTTGGCCGGGGTGGCGTCGTCCTGGCCTGTCCGGGGGGTAGAAGTTTGTTAGGGGGCGTGAAAACAACGCCTGGAAAACTGCCTCCAGCCCCGTTGATCGGTATCGACGGCGGGGGCGGTGGTCGGAACTGTGATGACAAGAAGTTTGTCGGAAGTCCTCCGTTACTCGGCGGCTTATTCCTGCCACCACCGCCGGGTCCTTCCACTTTCGCCCATACTTGAGTCTTGGACGTCAAGTGTCCGTCGTTGATCGTTACGTACAAGTAAATGTTTTTTCCCTCCTGTAACGCAAACGAATACGATTATTATAAAATAAGGATGCACTTTGGTTGACGGGGAGGAATATATTAACATATTTTGAACTATATACCTACATTAAAATTTGAAATTTATAAAACGAAAACGTCAGATGATAATAATCAGCACTAATAAAGATAAATGGTTTTAATACAAGTGTTTATTTTTAAATGTATTTAATAAACCATGTTTTTAATTGTTTGTGTTATTTAAAATTCACCATTTATTCATCTTGTAGATAATTATACGCAGTCCCTCCCCTAAAAGACGCCACCGTAAAAAGGAAAGTTAACCAATCAAATCAATCGTACATTTGAGTAACCGTTTTGTAAGGATTTTTTTTACCGGTTTCTCAACCAGCTCTTTGAATAGGTAACTAATTATTGGAGGTTTGACTAATAATTATTGTTATTATATTATTACGCGATCATAAACCTATGGTTTTCCCAGAGTAAACTATATGAGCCAAAACAAAGGCACAAACACAATAGTAATGAAATCGTTTTTGAAGTTCGTTATCACAAAATCAAAACACGTATCACGTAGAAGACCGTGGTTGCAGTAAAATACTAATTTATACAATAACGTCAATACCTAACAAGCACACTTGTTGGAACAATAATGTGTAGTTATATATATAGTTATATCTATATAGTATATACATTATACACGCCGCAGAGAAACACTGTGTTCTACTTTTGACTTTCTTGTAGGTTATCATATATTATATTATTATGTAGGTACCTACTATTATTATATTAAAACGTACACATACCGTGTTATTTCGGGGTTACGTTAAAACGTAATAAATTATTTAAGTCTTGAGCGTTAATAACCTAGTTAATAATAATTACGGATGCTAATTAGGACGGACTCCAGTTTACTGAAAAACGCTTTTTTATGTCAAATAAATTTGGCATTTAGCTAACGGAACTATAGGCGTACGGAAAAACAAACGAAACGATGGTTTAAAAAAAAATAATTAGTCCTTAATAGGAAGGAAAACAACGGATGGCAGTTATTTGATTCGACACGGGAAACGATTACCTAGGTGATTTAGGTACATATGACGTATATAATATATTATATTATAATACATGTTTATAATTGACTAATTTTTAACAATTCCTAATTATTATTGTTTATTAATTAATTTAATTTATGCACCGAGGGAAATATATTTATAATTATATAGCTATTTAATTATGAGTAAAAACAGATCACGACAAAGGAATTTTAAGAACAAAGTTACCAAATACCATTGCGTACACTAAGAACTACTGTCATAATGAGTAAAATAAATTAAAAGTATAGGTACATATTATTTAATAGAGGAGTTGGCATTGGCGAGTCACGTGTAAGAAATTATAGATTATTATTTATTAGGTACTAGAACTAAAAGTTTATTATCTTCGACGGCGAAAAGATTATCTTTTTTATAATTTCATTATTGATAAATTGCCCACCCATTTTTCAATAGTCATTTTAATGTTTTCAAAGGTATAGTATAATATTTGGCAGAATACCGATTAAATAACGATTAATTATTATATTTAGACGTAACTATGGTAAATTTCTAAAAATGTCGATGCGCAAGATGTAATTAATCAAAAGCCAGAAAGTAAGATAAAAAAGTTGTTGATTCATGAGTTCAAGAAAACTATTAGCTACTAAATGTTTAGATACAATACTTTCTTTGCTATTAATAAAGACATGGCATGACTGTCCATATAATTATAAAAAAAAGATACGATGCAACAAAGGCAAATGTAAGTCAATCTCAAAAGTATCTTGTAGCCTATGGAGGTGTTACTCAAATGGTCACTAAACCATTTAATACACAACACAATTTTCACTTGTCATGAATACGTCTTAATAAAACTTAATTTAGAACGATCTATACGCTACGAAACTATAAAACCCCCCGAAGTTATATTTTATCATAAAATCTGTTGATAAAAATAGTTGAAATTACATGTAAGTAATAAAAACAGTTAATAACTGTTATAAATTAAATAAATCAGAAAAAAATAAGAAGAGTTGGGCATAATATGACGTTAAAATTAAGTAGGCACAGAAATATATCTTTCGATTAAAGAGTTTTGGATTTTTTTTCATTATTATCTTGCTCCAGCTATTTATACAATTCAATAAGTCTAGAATTAAAATAAATGATAATCATAATACCAAAAATTGCAATAAAAAATAGTAATAAAATTGGAAATTTTTAACATAAAATATCTAGCTTTTATAATGTATTATTAGTGTATTACTTTATGCGATTGGTATTCGTATTTGTCTTTATACATTCGTTTATGTTATCAGTATACTTTGTTTTGTTTTGTTTTGTTTATTTTTTTTTTTTTAGGTATAATAATTACTTCTATCGTTTTTGACCTAAATAGGTATGCATTTCAATTAATTGCTGTCTACTATATAAGCATCGTGTAAATGTAAACCATAATACATAACATATAAATTATAATTATTTTAAGTACTAATATTAACTCTCATCCTACAAACAATCATTATTGCTTAGGAGGTATATAAATCGATAAGAAAAAATTATGATACATGTATGTAACCTAATTTATACTGATTTTATTTATAATAATAATAAAAAAAAATCAGTTAAGAAGTATCGATGACGCAAGTGGATCCCAAAAAAATTTTTTTATAAAGTAAACAGGGAAAAATATGAAATTCAGTTGACTTTTAAAATCCACACTTTTTAGAACATACCTATTATTACGGAGTTACGCAGCATGTATTGAATTTGAGGACTGAGAACGGAAATAAAACAGAATCCAACGTCACATCGGAAGGGGTGTTGTGGGGGGATTGGAAATCGGTTACACATAATTCATTCACCGAAAGCAAAACAATGGAAGTTAAAATTTGGTATTTTTTTTTAACTAACAAAAACCAGATGTACCTATAGTCAAAAGTCACAGAACACTACCTACAAAAACTGAAATAAAATTGTTTAAATATATTTTATGTAAAATAAAGGTGTAAGCTCGAGAATAGGTAAGAAAAAAATGATCACCTCTATCTATAGTTGCACTTATCAATATATTCACTGTTATAGACCGATATACCGAGTTTCTTACTCCGGAAAACAGATATCTATTGTTATTAAAATCTATTATAGTATTATGTATACATCGCTCATACCGTGAAATATTGCATTATATCACGAGTTCTAGAACGTTTTTCAGTGTCGTGAGCATGTTGAAACGGGACGGGCGACGTCGTCCATTGTGTTTCATCAATAGGTATAGTCCATAACCCACGTTATAAAACTATGAATGTTTAGGTAGATACCTATTATGATAACACGTTAGACCCGGTACCATTATTATGCCTACATTTCACGCGCAGGACGTGTCTGTGGTCAATAATCGTAATATTATAGTAATATTATAGTCGAGAATCGAAACGACGATTAGTGGTTATGAACCTTTCCGATTAATTTAGACATAAATATTGTAAATTAACTATTAAGAATAATTATTGTTGTAGATGGCGTTATTTATCAGCTGGTCGTGACTTGATGAAGATATCGAAGCAAAATTGAAATACAACCGTCGAACAAGTTCTGATGTATACTATGTATAACGCTCGTTACATATGATTATTATTATATATCGATTGATCTCAAATTATTAACTAGGTATAGCCGTATAGGTGTAACACAGAAATATGATTTCGAAAATTGGTTAAATGAAAAAATTTCTACTCATAGATAGGGAAATTTGGAGCCACTTATGATGTAATATATAGGTTATCGGTACCTAATTGTATATATTATAAGGAAGTATGAAATATTTTAAGTTATAACTGTGCACGAGTATATAGGTATTTATATTTTTATAATCGATTTAGATCCAACTTCGCTTGTTTACAGTTACGTATGGTCGTGTGGAGTGAGTGCAGAATAGATTTTTGTTCTTTGCTGCCTTATTCTTACTAAAAATCAAACACCCTCATCACAATCCATTCGATTCCATTATAAAGTATTCCTACCTCATAGATTCCCTCCAAATTAAAATCGACATCTCTTTCATCATACATGTTTACGATGACTCCCTGGATGCTCCCAAATACTTATAATTACTAATTACTAATATTTTCAAACTCTTGAACTTCTTTTTACTACTTAAAGATAGTGTCCTGTTTTTTTACTGACTATTGTTTAGTATAGTTTTTAGATATTATAATGTTTATACTAATGAGTAATCGAGTAATGATAATTATAGTCCTTAAAAATGTTTTTACAAAGATAAAAATGTATATAATACGATATTGAACCTATTATTTATTAGTTATATTATACTTGCGCAATTTTTACAAATTATAACTATATTGATAGATTAATATCAGTAAATAGTAATATATTGAAATCACCATATTAGCTTCCATATCTTCCAAACTAATATCATGGACATTGGACCTATTATCATTAGTACGCAAAAATAAAAAACTATTTGTTCAAATTTTGATTCTTGTATATATCAAAATGTTCAGAAAAATTATCAGCTAAATAATTTACAGTGGAAAGGGTGGGTTCTCATTTGAAAAACTGAAGTTTGTATCCCTTTTGTCTATCCAAGACACTCCTTAAGTGCTACAATAAGTCTCAAGAGTTTTGAAAATATGTTCAAGTATAGGTATATTATTTAAAAATTCTAAAAATCAGGTTTTAAATAACTGCATTAAAGAAAAAAGTGAGTGAGCATAATTAAGTGAGTCACGCTGTACCTATATTGTTGCCCTTAATGCATTCAATTAGAATCTGATTTGTGATTTTTCTCGATTTTCTCCACTCCCAGATTAAAATTTTTAATATAGAGTGTACGACTCAATGTATGTCATTATTATATTGTTGTTGAATTCCATTTCTCATTTCGGCGTCTTCTGCCGCAGTTGTGTTTCCGTTATTACGTGTTCCAGCCATATGATTATATTTTTATTTTTATTATTTATCCTAAATTGATATACCCCTTCCTTCCAGTAAAATACGCACTTTGTCTTTACACAATAAGCGTACGGAAAGTGAGCAATAGCATTATTATCTGCATAATATTATGTTACACGCCCATAATATATTATAATTGTCTACCCGTGATTGGACGTGTCGGATCGAAAATAATAATACTCGCTATACGCACAGCATAATATAATAACGTAGGTAGTTAGATGTATTAAATAATATTATGTTATAAATTTGCCGTTATTATAATAATTCATACACTGTAGGTATACACAGATATGCGATACCGGATATT
This sequence comes from Macrosiphum rosae, assembly GCA_016617965.1. Lineage (NCBI taxonomy): Eukaryota > Metazoa > Arthropoda > Insecta > Hemiptera > Aphididae > Macrosiphum > Macrosiphum rosae. Next base: position 14,747 of record WHPZ01586823.1, on the reverse strand, counting down.
ATATGCAATAATGCAATAATGTCATATGGGTATACACGTAATGGTAGATCGATTTACGATAAGTTTATTTTGACGTTGGTACGAGACACCGTCCTATACAGGTGAGTTCGCTGCGGGTAATTGCGCTAATAATGTACAAGAACGAAATTCTCCTCCAAAGATTTTGGATTGACATTAAAATACATGTATATAGGTACATGTGGTAAGTATACCTTTATACTACACCGCGATTAGAGGTAATGATAATCGACGGAGACCTAAATAACACAATTATTATGGTTCACCACAAAAACGTTCAGCATGAATGTCAGAAAAACACTTATTAAAACAATGGTATGGAATGTAGCTCTGTATGGAGCTGAGTCATGGGCAATTCTAAAGGCTTATAGAAGAAAAATAGAGGCATTCGAAACTTGGTGTTGAAGAAGGGTATTAAAAATATCTTTGACAGAACGAACGTCAAATGAAGATGCGTACCATAAAATTCATGAAAGGAGGTCGATATGGACAACAATCGGGGAGAGAAGGAAAACATGGATAGGACACCTCCTAAGAAATAATGCATGGGTAACATCTATATAATTGAAGGGAAACCAGGAGGAGGAAGACCAAGGCTTGTATGAAACAGATCATGTTAGATTTGGGGAAATGATCCTATAAAAAATGAAAGGAAGTTGCTATAGATAGAGAGAAGTGGACAAACGTTTCATTAATGAATCAATTTAAAGATTGAAAATAAAAATGGTACGCACTGTGAATGAAGATTTGATTTTTAATGACGATGATGGTAACTAAAATATTATACCTTGTTCGTCAGAGACGTGTTTGTGGTGACTCTTCCGTTCTCGTCGATGGTGAACGGCAACGGGTCCTCATTCTCTTGGACGATGTTGAAGCCCGTCGAGTGTTCCAGCCCGTACATCAGGACCGTCTCGTTTCCGACGTCGGACACACGAACACGGGCCACCACCGTGCCGGCGGGGGCCGTGGAGTCGACCACCCAATTCCGGTCCACCCATATGGTCGGAGGACTTCCGGTCAGATCACATAGTCCTGTAACAAAAAAAAAAACGGTATGAAAAAAAACTCACACGGTTAATATTATTATAGTATCGGGAAAAATTAGATCACGTGTATGTTGACGGGCACACTCAAATTGTGACCACCTTTGACCCTCGAATTGCCTCCCGATTTTAAAAATATCATTCTATTGAATTACCTCGTATTATAGGTAGTTTACCAATGACCCTGTGGTACCGGAATCAACCCCATAGATAAATTAATTGATTATTTCTAGTTTGAATGTTATTTGGTTGAATCTCAAACAATGGTTATTTTTTAAAAACAAAAAACATTATTATGAAAACACACGATATGATGGTTAATCCAAAAGGATATATCTAAGTCTGGGGTCTACATTTACATCAAAGAAAAAATCAATAAACTAATTATTGTAATAAGTCACTATAATAAATGCGTGTGATGATATAATAATAATAATAATAATAATTCAATAGGCCTATGGTTGCAGTCAACAACACGGTTATTATAATAATCAGTTATAAAAAAGAAATGCATATATTTTTAATAAAAATACACCAACACAGTAATAAAACTAAATATAAATGTAAATAATTATGTCTATGTCGAATAACAGTACAATACATAATTATATATAATATTTTTGAACATAACGAACATCGATATAAATATATAATAATCGATATAGGTATAATACTGCACATAGGTACTATTGAATATCGATGTATTCATATTTTATAATCTAGGTATGCTTCGGGTAATATGCAAGTAAGTACACTATTTGGGTATACTCGAATTGCCTCTGAAACACCCGTAGGCAATTTTAGTGAAAAAAGGTCACAAACCTAGATTTGGGATTTGTATGCACGATGTCCATGTACACAGCGTGCTATTATAGCGTCGTGTAAACATTTTAACCGTCCGTGAAATAGTTTTTTTACATTCATATCCTCGAGCGTGTGCGTTTTTGTGCAAAGAAAATCAACACAGAGTCATAAAAACAATGTGAAGGACGGTTTAAAAATCAATCTCGTTTTAAACATTAAAAAAATAGGTTGTACAGAATATAACATAATATTATTTCTTATGAGAGTAATTATTTACAGTCAAATTTAATTCACAATTTATTTTTTATAGCTCGCTCTTTAATAATCAATAATCAATAAAATATAACAAAAATGAAAATGTTTGAACAATTTTCATTCGTACACTATACATAATATACCTATAGGTAATATTTATTGGAACAGCACTTCATTTTCGAATAAACGACATTTCGCCCGCGACGGGTCACCTGCAGGAGTTTTCCCGTCCACAATAATTTCGCTTTGCGGAAAAAAACGCCGTAGCTCTGCTACTCGGCTGCGGTAATGATGTCGTAGCAGCCATGTTGAAGTCAAGCGCAGATTATATACGCTTTCATTGCTGCCGCACGAAGACGGAGTTGTCGGGCGAAAACTCTACGACAAAACCGACGGAATAATAATAATATAGTGATCGGTGGTAAATAAAACGTATAAAAAAAATTTACGTAAAAAACGGTATATACGAGCAGTTTGTGTGACGTACACTCCGCTCAGCTACGATTTACCCATGGTATATTTTCAAGGCTGGGCATTAACGTGTTAAAATGTTATAGGTAGTTATAAGTTAAAAAGTTAATTAAATTTTAACTTTTTAACTTACCTATAGTCACTTTTAGATTTTCATTAACATAACTGTTAAATTACTATTTCTCTTTTCTTTTAAATTAAGGTGAAATCAAGAATTTTTTTTCATTTTAAGAAGTAAGGTAAGTTATAATTTATTTTGTTTTTAATTTTATTAAATATAAATATAATCTATTTCAGTCTATATTTCGTTTTCATGTCAAAAAATATTTGCAGTGAATCGTTTGAAGTTAAAACAATTATAATATTCCAATCTAACTTTATGGAAATACTGTTTAATAAGTATATAAACAATATAGTCTATAATTTAGTTTTGGGTTGGAACAAAATTAAGCACGCTATAGCGTTGTATAAACAAATTAACGTTTTTTTTACTTAATAAAAAGTTAACAAAAAGTGTGTATTAACTTTTAACTTGACTGAGTTGAAAAAAAAATCATTAACGTGCCCAGCTTTGTATATTTTACGTAGATACAGAGAACGGCAGTGCGCTGCAGCGATCACGGAGTAATTTTTACCAAGAAGGAAAAAGAAAACGATATTGTCGGAGACTTTAATGCGTCATAATATTAAAATTATATACTATGTGTGTAGTTGGGATGCTCGGTGCATATAGTCTTTTTTTTCCTCTATACTCGTCTGCCACAGCGATGATGAGGCACGGCAACACTACATATAAATGCGTAGATATCGAATAATAGACGGCCGGCAGCGTCGACAGGAAATCGATTTTCAATATCCCTACACAATAATATTATATTTTATATGATTGATATTACATTGTGGTCGGGGGCTATCATCGTATTTTTCGCGCGAGTCAATTCGCTTATTGCCGATTTCGTCGTTGTTCTTCGCTATTATTGTTATTACCTACCTATATATATATATTATTATCACACGTGTTCGCGTATCACTTTTGAAACTCGTGCAGTCACGTCACGAAGTAGAATTTCAATTTTAATATAGATATAATAACAAGCAACCAGCTTATACATGTAGCTTTCTCATCGCCGTGAACTTCAAACCCAAACGAGAGGTTCAAAACCTATATATTTTTGTTTCGGATCAGACGGACAACCGATAAAATAGGTAATATAATTGTTACAATATATAACAACAAATATATGGTGCTATTTTTTTTCTACATCTGTATGAAGTCAGATGTATGCTGTTGTCACTATATAGCTGGGACAGTTATAGTTTTAGGCAAACTCACTGTTATATAAGTATTAAATATACATGAGTTAAGTGGGTATGTATGTGTTATGTCACATATGAGTCACTGAAGAAATTCCGAGAAACAGAATTATTTACATTTCCAACCGTGTTCCGCCTGTAAGCCGTGGGCCACGTATATAACGAAGGTTTTCATGTGACTGGGCATAACAAAATGCAAGTTGTCAATCCAATACCTAGTCCTAGTGGTAAAAATAATTGACATTTTTGTGTATGTGCGATAATGGTATAAATTATTATTGTCGGTGTGGAGCGACAGAGGTGATAAATCAATGTTCGTCGTTATAGATTTTTCAGATTATATTATTATAGAATAGCATTAATATTAATAATGTCGCGCGTATATTTAATATTATTTTCAAGTTTAAAGAGGTAACGTGGTGTAGTCGGTTTCCACCTGGGAAGGAATGAAAAAAAAATCTCCAGAACGAATTATTATTGTTCAATTTTTTTTTTTTTTTAGCGTTATAATTATTAAATTATAATGATAATGGCCACAGTCGGATGGTATGTTGGCAATTAGCATAAAAGTGTATAGAACGGTAAACGCATATACTTATAATACTTAATTAGTAAACACATTCACGAACACATCACACTACCTACCTATAATATCACATTAGCACAAACACACACACGCACATACACAATATCTATATAGGTAGGTACTATACTATTATATGTGTATAGGCTGATGTTATGCTTTCTGATTGGGAAACGCGCGGTGCAAGTTACTTTCACATTATAATATATTACCATCGGCTAATAATAACAACAACAACAACATTATGTTCTCAGTTTGTGCGACTGCCGTTTTTTTTCTCGACTTCTAATGCCTATACAGCGGGTGTATTTGGTACATGTATTTTAATATTATTACATATTTAAATGTAATTACTAATTTCAGAAAAAAAATGACTTTCAAATCTTCGTAGTTACGCCATATTATAATATTATCAACAAAGCATACATAGTACGGACCGAACAATATATACATAGTATAATACATCTCAGTGTGCAAAGGCACATTCCATAGATATTCAATAGCGATATCTTTCATGGAAATATATGGAACATCACATTTTAAGTTGAAATCACACAACTGCGTAATATTATGTATGTGATTCCTAATTCTTAAGACTGCTGTCATTCAGAAAATATTGCTTAGGTATCTGTTGCATAGAGTAACGTTTTAAAATATATTAGTTTTATATTTCATTGTTATGCCTAATGGGAATATTTAGGTAAATCATTGATTGAATGTTACATACTCAACAACCATGCAATATCACAGATGATTTTTACTTTATTGATACACAAAATATTCCTGTATAAATCTAATAGGATAATATTATAATACATTGGATAGGCGCAATGAGGAAGTGCAAAGAAGATTTTATCACTCCCAAAATATCCCAGAATATACTTTTTCAAAGTATCTACTAAATATTTTATGTCTTCTTTTTTGTAATCTATGTATTTCATAATTAATAAGTAGAACAAAAATACAAAATACATTGGTATTTTAAACGACAGTCGTCATATAAAAAAAATGTTAGGGAAAAATATAAAATACTTGGATGAAATGTGTAGTTACTATGAGAGTTTTGTAAGGGGAATCGTTGGGAGTGCCCCGTTGGTCTGTAATATATCCACAATTTTAACGAACCCCTGAGTTGGAGGTCTATAGTTGCATATAGGTTCATATTTTGTAGTGTAAACACTTGTGCGGTTTTTGCCGGAAGAAGAAACAATTTCTTGAGAACAAATGGAGAGGTTTACTTGTACAATATACGTACAAAAACAATGATGAAAATATTAAAAAATATAAAATCGACATAGTTCGAGTATACGCTTACAGTTTAACAATAATTAATAATATCAATCACAACGTCATTGACGGTCACAGTCTGGTCAGATATATCGATGACCGATGATGGAGAATGTCGATGTATTTCGTTTCCATAAGAGGTATAAATAAATATTGCTGTCATCTCAATTCCAAGGATGTTTTTCGGAATCGCAAACGTGCGTAAAACGACCAAATAGTGGTAAAAAGGCATATATAGATTTACTAGGACAAAATGATACGTGATACATAACAACTAATAACAGATCATCTGTGCCGAATCTATTATATGCAGCGAACCTACCTACTTTGAAATACGCATTACTCAAACACTTAATAACATATACGCATGTAAGACATAAGTTGAGAAAATACAATAAGTACGTATTCCCATTTCCTATAATGTTATAAAATATAATGTTTTTAGTTTTGAATATTTGTATTATGATAAAATATTTTTTTAAAAACAAATCTATTTTTTAATTTTAATATATTTTAACTCTTTAATTAGCTAGGTACAACATTTTTGATTTCGTGTAGTGAGAAGCAAAATATTTGTCGAAAAATATTTGAGTGTATTAGTGATTACGCATCATAGCTTAAATTTATCGCATGACACTTTGACGTCGTATAGACGATTTTTAATATTTTATACAGTTACAGATACCTTAAGTATAATTATATTTATTACTGCGGTAGTAGATGGTGTTATATTACACAGTAGAATATTGCGATTTGCGACGGATTGTGAAAGGTTTGACTAAAATCGCGACGAAAATAGTTCCGTTTCCCCAGAAAACTGATACCTACCTATTAACCCACACCCTTATTCCATGTTTGAGGAATATCATCGAATGTGTCCGTGGCCCCGACGCCCAGTGTTGATGTTAACCATTAAAAAAAATTAAACGCTATTCTATACCTCTGAATACTAAAAGAAATATAGTTCATAATTTATTATATATTATATAATATTAAAGTATACACTAATTTCCGCCCTTGAATTCGTGTCGACGAGCTCGCGTCGAACATAATTTTTTTCTACCGTTTTCCTAGGTAATCTACACGTCACAATTATATTATATAATATTATAATATTTACACCATGTTCACCTTAATCCGTGAAGTTTATTCAAGTATACAGGAACTGTATTATTATACTGTGTTGTCGATCTATTATTTTGACGATTAAGTGTCGAGAAAACGATTCGACGATGATGCGGAACTCTAGACATGCTGCAGTGTTATATTTATACAGATCATTTCCCAAGGGGAATCGGGGTATATTATTATGTCCAGAAAAACAAGATATTATGTTGTTGTACGTTAAATTATAATAATATTGATGCGTATAATATTATATTTAAATATTTAACATAGTAATAATTAATCATGTCGTCCATCAGAATTACTGAATTTTGTAACGGAATATTATATTTAGTGATATGATATAAAATACTGTTCGGGTCGGCCGGATCGAACTGCGTTTTCATCAAGCCTGGGCAAGTTCATGATAATTTTTAATTGAGTTAAGTT
>WHPZ01586822.1:0-24441 GCA_016617965.1 Macrosiphum rosae | reverse complement strand
AACTACTATTACTTATATGTTATATAACTGAAATAACAATGCTGCGGCGTAGTATTTTGACTTTTGATTTTCATATTTATTTAGTGACATAAAATACTATAAACGTTATATTATATAGAATTTGGTGACATCTAATAACTATTATTTGTCATACAATTTATTATAAATTACTATTTCTACTGAGGTCTGAGTTGGAAGTTGGAACCGCATTTTTGTTGTTATCACATAAAAATGTAAGCATTGCCGTTTAGGCATATGGCGATTTTGCCTTCAAAGATAAACCAAAGTCAGCTATCTAGTTGTTTATATATGTCTATGGGTGATTCACAAAAAAAGTCTATTATATAAAAATAATAATAATAAGACTCAATGTTGCTGTGAGCCACGATTTAAGATATACAGGTTGCGTACAAACACCCATATTTTGACCGGTGAACCAACTATCTGAAACAGCTGTTCCCTCTACTACTAGCGCACCGTGTGGACAAGTTTGTAGTTTCTTTTCCGTACTATTTTATAGCAGATAACTTTGGTAAGTGGTTGCTGGTTACTGTTTATGTCTTCTATTAACTAAATACCGGCTCGCGTAAAACTCATTACAATAATAAATTAACGGGATCCGTACTAGTTTATTAAAGTGCACAATTTACAAATACAAATTACCATATTACAATTTCTATTTTCAATAAATTTAAGCATAGGAACAATATATTATTTTATAATATAAAGTAGGTATACAAATACAATACAATATAAATACATAAACATAATAATGGTAAATACTGTTAATAAATTTAATGTACAACTTAATTATACATGATACAATAAGTAGGTATGCAATATAATTTATAAATAATAATAAAATATTGTATTGAAGAATATTATATAATACCTCATTAAAAACAATATTGTTAAGTCGAAACTAGCTTGGACAATTTTTTTTTGGTTCTGTTTATTTTTTATTGTTTTGATTATCCATGTAAGTAAATTGTCTCATTCTCATAATTATGTAATAAGAAATTATATTAGTAAGAATATCATTTTTATGTAAATAGCATGGAAAATATATGGTAGAATAACTTTTAAAAAATTCGTTGTATGTTTCTTCAGATACATCATTTGACCTACAATACTTACCAAAACATAGTTCTAGTCTTTTTAAAAGGATGTATAAATCATGATCTGGGTGTGTTAAATATCCCTTACTTTTTGCTTGGACCAAATCAGCCATACAATATAACCATATAATAGTATGTAGAATATAATCAGGATTTAAGATATCTCATAATTCATATCCCCATGAATTAAATTAGTATAATATACCTATATAACAATGAAATATTATAATATTTTAATTTTTAATTCATGTTAACATATCATGAAAGAAATGCAAAAAAACGCGGTAAATTTTACCCGGGGCTTAGTACGCCAAACTGATTAAGATAATGATATTAACATATTTAAACCACAACGAGCGCTAGTGATCGGGGGTCTCAGATCTTTCAGATAGTTGGTTCACCAGTCATCATAAAGCACTATTCGTTATAGGCCGATGTTTAACCTGTATATCTTAAATCGTGCTGTGAGCAATGATATTTATTTATTATAGTATTATAGTATTTATGCCTTATGGTAATAAATAATTTAAACTGATAATCACAATCTCTGCAGTGTAGCCAATTCATACGGTAGCAACAACATTTAAAACAACTCGGAAGAGTTTACACATTTCCGTCAGGTATACATAAAGTTGACCGGGGAGAGTTTACCATCGGGAGAGTTTACTAGTTTTAAAAAATTAGGAGAGCTTACCACCGCCCGAAAATTTGGGCTTCTTGAAGAAATCTAGGCCGATAATTCAAAAATATTTTTTTATTAGCCCAAGGTTGAGCCCCGAATTTTCTGTTTCCCCGAGGCCAATTTTTATTCCTAGTCCGCCCCTGGGTACCTACTATACCTACTATAGATATTTCCATCGCTGATGTTGTTGTTGTTTTTGTTTTTGCTATTGCAGAAATGTATTGAGAATTATTTTGTTAGCTTGTGTGTCATTAATTTTTTTATTTAATAGTTTTCCAAAAAAAACTACTCACTCTGATCAAAAATGTGGAGCGAGGAGAGGCGCCTATATAGCCACGGATAGATATATTATAACTTATTACTTATATATATCCCGACTTGAAGGTAATCTTTAGAAGCATGGGGCTCAAGACTTAGTAGGGTGGATAGGTAGATAGATGGTACGTGCCTGTAAACGTGAACATACGAAGGTAGTAACGTTGTCATTATTAATAATAATGTATTGTATAGGTAGATATTACAATTTTATCTTTTTTAGTCCAGACTAAATGGAAAAGTTGTCAAAAAAATACTTTACCTCATGGCTCATTAGATTTAATGGTTCGCGCCAGCAGTCACCACCTAAGTCCGTATACTACACGGTATACCTACAACATATACGTTTACATATATATATATTATTATACCTATACATAACAAATAACGTTAGAATGTACACTATTTTATTTTAAAATAAATTAAGTACGACATACGTACAGCGTTGATACTCGTTGATGCCAATTAGGTTTTTCTCTCTGACTAACGCTAAAACACTTTTCTTGAGTCATATTTCATAGGTGCAAATAATGGACAGGTGCTAAGCCTCTCCTCCTCCCCCCCCACCAAATCTCAAACATTATTTTAATGTTATAAAAGGTAATGAAAATGTTTTTAGTAGGTACCTAGTTTTACAAATAAAAACATGATGATTTAAACGGAATCCGGATCATTCAAAACTCCAAATACTGTGACTTGAATTCTCCAAAATATTTTTTATTTAATTTTATTTATATATTACGTCAATCGGCAGTTAACAAGGGTACATATATATAGGCAATACCAATTAAGTAACAGTAATCAAACTTTAACAAGGCTATAAGTTATAAGTTTATAACAATAAGAAAGAACATGCAAATGATGTAAGTAGCCAGAGAACGTAGCTATAACAACTGGGGCACGTTTCGATTAGTAACTCTGAGCATTCTGTGTAGTGAATGATTGTAACCATAGATATAGCAGAGTGGCATAAAACTGGACTAGGTTTCGTATTCCACAGGTAGGAACTTCGAATGGAATTTCAGCAAGTAAATTTGGAACGTCTAAGGTACCATTTAAAAGGGAAGTTAAAAAGTTTTCATCTATATCGGAACGGCCAAAATAAGGGATGGGATGTCAAATATACTACACAGTTGGACATAGTCGTGGGGAGACACATCGGTTTTACTCACGAATAGTAAATAAGTTAGGATGCGATTTTGCACCTGCTCTAGCTTATGTTGGTGTTTTACAAGGTATGGATGCCACACAACGACCCCATACTCAAGAATTGATTGTATATAATAATATACTAATGTAAAGTAGAGAACGGAGACAATTCACTGATGTGAACATAGACGCAATTTGGGGGGCTTGGACGGGCTTAGCCCCCCCTCAACAAATTGTATTTTAATTGAAGTATAAAGAACTATTCATTATTCACGTGTTTTCCATAGTAGATAATCGGATCCACCCTCAGAACATAATATAGGTTTAATAATAGTATTACAAATTAGTAATTAAAAAATATTACTGATAACATTTCAATTTGTCTAGAATAATATAGTCGATACTCGATTGGACGATAGTAGTTTTATTTTAAAAATTTCCAATTTCAAAATTTGAAGCGATGGGTTACAATTGAGGCGTTACGTGGCAAAGTCAGCAATCTCCACTTTTTTTGAAATAAATGTTTTGATCATATTCATATAATATTTTTTACTCTGCGTCGATTGGTGACGCTGATTTTTATCACATATAATCCCCCATCGAGATAAACCGTTTTAATACTAGCTGATCGCAGCAAAAAGAGCAATCTCCAATCATAATACCATATAATACATGTTCTACGTTTCTGCAAATGAGGCAATCTCCATGCGTTTCTGAGACAGAAGCGGCAATCTCCGTGGGTTCTTCTTGGGTTCCGCACAAATTTGACAAAGTCCATTTTCCCTCCTTTATTATTTAATGTTATTGACATTTAACAAATTATATGAATACAGGGAATAACACCAAACTCCCCACTATCAACCAATGAAAATAAAATATCATGGAAAAATACAAGAAATAAAGGTAAAACAGTTTTTCGACATTTACCAAAAATCACTGAGCTTGGAGATTGCTGACTTTGCCACATGACGCCTCAATTATAATATAATATATATAGGTGGGTACCTAAATGTTGTATTTTGCTTTAATAAAAATAATTTTCATTTTAGTAATAGGTAGATGTACAATGTATAATGTGTACATTAATGTAGGAAAGTAGGTGAGAAAAAAATATATATTATTAAAATAAAGTAGGTTATTTATTTATTTATTTATTAATAAGAATAAATGTCCAACTCAAAGGTATTTTAACATGGGGTGTGTTGGTCAGAGCCACCCACGGGTCTGTTTAATTTAAATATGTGAAGCCCCTCCAAGTTAAAAACTGAAATTGCTCCAATGGACGTGAAATGTTTAGTGTTGAGTTTAATAAATCCGATAACTTTAAGAGTTCGCACTATTTTGGAGTCAATATGGTGATTAAATGAAAGAGAATACATATAAAGGATTCCGAGGTCTTTAATTTGAGATAGGTACTTGTCACTTGTGTAAGTGGTAAGCCATTAATGGACTTTGTTCTATTTGTGGACGAAAGTGATTTAGTGAAGGTAATTGAGTGACATTAGTCAAGATTTAGTAAGAGTCCAAGAGGTAGAAAATAGATTAAACTCGCTCTGTATAGAACAGCCTGGTCGGCCGTAGAGTCAACTTTCAAAAATAGTTTGATGTCATCCGCAAAGCGAAGATACTTGCAGGCGCTGCTAAAGTGTTAGGACAGAGAATTTATAAAAAGAGAGAACAGTAGAGAAATATGATTTATATTATAAGTTAACATTTTATAAATTAGGTAGTAAAGATGAACTCACAACAAAACCGAAGGTCGGGGGGGGGCAAAGTAAAAATCTCCAATTATATAGAAATTCACTAGACTAAACCGGTGTGAAAAATAATGCACCGGGATGTTTGGACCATATCATTTACATGGTTCATTATCCCGGTGTGGGATAATTTTAAACCGGTTTAGTCTAGCGAATTTCTAAAATACAACACATATTTTTTTTTTTAAAGTATAAAACAATTCATATTAACTAAAATAGCGGGGGGCATGCCCCTTCCCGGCACCCCCCTGCGGACGCCCATGGTGCATGCCATAGTACTTCTCTATTAACTGAATCGTATATGCCTGTTATTTGGCTGTTTATCATAAACAAATAGCATACTATGTAAGTCTTTCAGTCTTTGTCAAATTCATAATGCTTCTCGACCAACTGCGGTTGATATAATTAAACAACATAACCTTGGTGCTGTATTATTCAAAATATATAAAGTATTTAATTTTTTATTAGGTGGCGGGGGAGGCTTTTACACTCTCAATTTCTGACAGTGGCCAAATAATTCATATTTACCTAACTGCCACCAAATCAAATAGATACCTACACCACATCAGTGACGATAGTTATAACTTATGTCTTATAATGTATAGGTAATATACAGGTACACATTGTGGTCGAAACGATGTACCTATACTTATCTTTAATTATCAGTAAACGGTCGCTTATCGCCAATTCAGAACGCCCCCCCCTCTCCATAAAAATGTCATTGTTTTTGAGATTTCTAAATATCAAAATGTATTTAATTGTTCCGCAGAGGTGGGTTAGCTCATAATTTTCCAAGTGTAAAAAGAGTGTGACACATATCACTAATAACCACTGTTAGTGCTTGTATTGGATCACTTTTAAAAAACTAAATTACCTACTATTGAAATATATTTAAGATTTACAATTTTAATATATTCTTCTGAAAATTTCATTAAAATTGCCAAAATCAAAGCATTCAAAGCCCTTCAACTATTGGTAGTGGCGTCCTCTTAAATGTATGAAACAAGAATAGCCAGTAGGTACCTATTTATAACTATCATAACAATACATAATGTGTATAAGAATGCAATCATAATGCCCAAACTAAATCGTTAGGTTATAACTACTATTTATAAAGTTGTTGTCAATGAATTATGCTATGCATGTACAATTTAACAGTGTTGGTGTTTTCTACCTATATATACACGATTTGTTTGAAGTAGCCAGGATGCACCTGTTCTGTTCAACTTTCAATGTTTTTGAAGCAATTACTGATAATATATGTATTTATATTTCAAATTGTAAACTCATGGACCCCCACACGAACATGTTCAGTGGGGCCCATTATCTTCTTGAAGAATAAAAAAAATAAAAATAAATATGATATATAATACGGTGACATGGATGAGTTTGACATATTCATTCATTCAAATAGGTACTCAAATTTAAAAACAAGACAATGAATATATCATTATCTTGATAAGTTTACAAATTCTGAAAAACCTAACACTCCAATCTCAAAATCATTACTTTATGTTGTTAAATGTTAAAATAAATTCTTTTTTATAGGTCCATGTGATCCAGGAGAATTGGTATTTGTGGGTTTTTGCAACTTGTGCATGTGTAATTCTCAAGGAATGCCAAATCAGCTATGTGCTAGATCATGGTGCCCAGTTCAAACAACACTACCACCCAGAAACAGTATACTGTATTCAATCCCAAATAAACCATTCACATAAGGATCATAGATTAACATCCATATTGAATGTGAATGTAAAATAAATTATTATTGTGTATGTTATGACAAATAACAGTTTTAAGTTAAACAAAATAAATGTAAATTCAACAGGTCTAATTTATTGTCAAACTCTGTGTAGGATTATGATAAAAATAGACACAAAAATATGTTCACAGCAATTATATAACTATAGGTTTAATATAATCTCTTAACCATGTTATAAAATATTAAAATTATACATGTTAATCACTCATTTTTAAATTTATTTAAAAAAATATGTATATATAATATGTATACATATATATATATAAGTAAATTGTAAAGGTAATAGTCCTACAGTCCTATACATACCTTAATGGCTTAATACCTTCACCGTATTCATTTACATCACTTAAGAAACAAAAAACTAATTTACAATAATCGATAAATTACAACAATATTATTGAATTTATTAAAACTTGAACGAAAATTAACAATGATCAAAAAAAAAAGAACAGTCACTAGAAATTAGAAGAATGATGTAAATTTCAATATTGTCTTAGGTGAATCCTAATTTAAACAAATTGGAATAAGTTCAACATAATACAATTTTTAGATATTTAAGTTTGTTGAATTGATTAATATTGGTAATACAGAAATTACTACAAAACAAATTTTTAATTATGTAGTTAAAAACGTTTGTTTTAAAAAGACTTAATTTTAATTGATCAACAAAATAGAGCTGAGTGCGTCAATTGAGCACACGGCTTTTTTTATTTACATTTAAATTTACAATCATAGAAAAATACCTCTGACTGAATATTTAATGAAAATATTATAATGTATCAAACATTGTCTGACTAGATCTGGTCAATGGTTTAATGTGTCTTAACTATCAAATATGTATCACTGGAATGAATTAAATATTGTTTGTTTCTTATATTTTTTGCTACAGATATTGTGTAATCCAGAGGTATTATCATTATAATGTACTTAATATTTACAACCGGACATTAGAAAAGTACAATATAGATTATAGTTGTTTTATTATGAAAATCCTGCACTTAAAAAATTTATTTAATTTAAATTGTCTAAATTGTTAGCGTTAGCTTCGATGATTAAAACCTTTGGTGTTATCAGGCCCACGAGGCTGTCGAATAACATTGTCTTCAACAGCAACACGGACTATGGGCTGTCGCAGCACTTCAACTTTCATACTACCTGAAGAACTGGCCCTAAAATTGAAAAATAATAATAAATACATAATAAAAATAAAACACGTCATGTAAATAATTAAAACATTAAATGAGTTTTAGATAAAATATGGCAAGTATAAGAATTTACATTAGTTTTACTTTTAATCCTGACGTATAAATACTCTTTAATGATTTAAGAACTTCAAAATGTATATTATTCAAGTATTGTTAAGTCATATAAATAGCATGGATCAAGTTAAGTTTTTAAATACATAAAATTGTCATTTAATATTTACATGTTATTAAAAAAAAATTAATACATTTCTAAAAACGAAGAAAAACAATTATACAATTTATATCTTATCGATTGTTATAGTTTTAACCTTGAAAATAATAATTCAAAAATGTCCTATCTTTATTGGGTCAAAATGTTTTATTAAATAGGTTCTTTTGATTAACTTAAAATAAAAATACTATATTTGTATTTAAGTATTTTTGAACATATAATTTAATTTTTTATTTTAGTGATATATTAAAAAAAAAATTTAACTTATTTACTGGAAACAGTCCAATATATGACCTCTAACATTATAGAATAAAACATCTTTAAGTTATAGCACTATCATGGCTACAATAAACACAAATTATCTATTAATGATGACATCTTTGGATGTTATTAATTGT
This sequence comes from Macrosiphum rosae, assembly GCA_016617965.1. Lineage (NCBI taxonomy): Eukaryota > Metazoa > Arthropoda > Insecta > Hemiptera > Aphididae > Macrosiphum > Macrosiphum rosae. Next base: position 15,844 of record WHPZ01586822.1, on the reverse strand, counting down.
ACAGTAAATAAAACATTTGACAGTTTAACTAAAATTAATACTTATAAAAGAAGTTTGAGATTATAAACATTTATAAAATAAATATAAAGAAGACACTATACTACATTTTTGTTAACGAAACATATAACATTGTTTGGAATATTTGGTCATGACTGTATTTTTAACTCTTGTGAGTTTTAATTCAAAAATTAAATTCTTCTCTAGTGTTTATAGATGATATTTAATATTATTCAAACGAAATAAAATAATTAACATGGAATTTTAATGAATATATTTTGAGTTTTAATAATCTTAATGCATTTATTGTTAACTCTCACCTCCCAGTGACTTTCAATCTTTGAATCTCATATCCTCATCTATATTTGATCATAGAGCAAAATGTTTTTTTTCATTATTAAATTAGGTCTTGTTTTGTTTAATATTAATTTCTTAGAATATAAGTAGTATAATATATTAATATATTAATACTCTTAATAAGGTTCTCACTAATTTCACAACTATCACACTATTCACACTATAACAAGTGTATGAAATTAGTTTCTAAGGTAAGTCCTAATGATCTGAAAAAATTTCAAGGTCTAGAATACCTTATTTTTTGATTAGCAAGTTATTTTGCATTTAGCAGAGAGAAATAATGTAAAAAAAAAATTTGCGATAAAGTAAAATATACTTGGCAGCCAAGTAATTTTCCTTCTGCGTTCTGAATCCAGACTAATGACCCCCCCCCCCACACACACACACGCATACACAATAATAGTAAACATAGATGACTTAGAACAATAGTAATAACTTAATATTGAAAACGATTGTTAAGTATTAAAACTTACATTTTAAAAATAGGTATAGGGAATAAAATAAACTATATGTCATACTAATACCCGAGTCAGATTTATTTTTCAAACAATTGTTTTAGTATAAATAAGAATTATTATATAAATATGTAATCGATACTTAGTACCTAAATTGAAATAATATATTTAACAATGATAATAAGTAGATAAATACTCATTGAGTTCTTCAGTTTATTTATTTATTTATTTCAAATATACGGACAGTATTGAATGTAATTTATGTTCTAATTCAATCTTTCAGTCGGGCCATTAATAAGTACTACAATAACAATACTATAGTAGATTAATCTATGTAATTATTACATAAATTGTTTAAAGTTACCCTTCATCATCAGCATTCAACTCTTCTTCACGTTCTTCGCCCATTATTCGCAATCTAGCTTCTGCATACTCTTGTTTTCTCTAAAGTAAAATGTAATGTGTTAAAGAATTTCATACAATGATTGTATATTAAATTTCATACTTGTTCCAAAGATTTAACTTGTACTTTGGGTTTATCGGCATTATCATTGGCAGCATTATCCTTCTGCGGTCGTTTGAGTATTTTAACAGTGGGCTGTTGAGGGACTGTCATTTGTTGATGATGGTTATATGACAATTGTAAGCCAGGGGGCAATATTACAACATTGCTATTGCTAAAAATGTTTGCACAGAAAAATAGTTTATATGTCCACAAAATACATACGACTAAATAATGTTTAAAAATAATCACTTTTCATTTTTGGTAGCGGACGCCAGTTGCATTTTTTTTATTTGAGTGCTGAGAACCTATATGTGAAAGCAATAATAGAAGGAATCGTTAGATGACAACAGTGCATGAAGTCTAGGTACACTCTATAGGTGCAATCGGCGAGTTAGCCAGATCTGTACGCAAATCAAACCGACACAACAGATCGCACCAGACGGTGGGCCGTTGACCGACCCACCAGGCTCAAAGGGGCAAAACAGTAACACAAACACGACTTACAGACGGATCGTCCAGAGCTTCCCAGCTTTCATAGGGTTCAGTTGTGCCCGTTTCACAAGTCGCCATAATATTGTACATACTACTCACTCAGCGCGGGATCGGATGTTGTGCGTGTGCGTTTTACTACGACGTCCACTGGCCGGCGGGTCGAGGCATAGTTGGCGGGAGCAGCAAAAAAAATTGTAGCTATAAATAATAACGATGATGTACGACGATACGTCTGAATTTGTAGAATGCCGGAGTCAAGTAAACGTTGTCGTTATAATTATTAATTACCGTTCGACGCAAGAGAAAAATGTTAAAAATGCATCCGACGATAGCTGAGGTATACAATGAATAATAATGATTAATGAATAATTTTATATTGTGATATAATAGCAGTCTTGACTCTTGGGCCCGACGACAATTTTGACAACACGTCGAGATTACAAGCGAGAGTCATGGAACAGACGGTAATCGTCAGGTGCGTTACGATTTTTTCTTTTTGGTTGGCAACACGCGTTCTGGTTTTATTATTTTTTTTCCGTTTCGGCCACCAACCGCCACTACCGTTCAAAACTTCAAAGTCCAAAGTTTGAAATTCTAAAAACCGAGAGGACCCGCGGAGGTCGTATTGTCGTACAAACTATACACAAATTACAAATAAATAATACGTAAAACAAATCATCGTCGGTGATTCAAACAATAAAAGTAAAATCAAACCAATTATTCATAACTCATTTACCCACAGGCTCGATAATGCGGCCTGCGGGCCATATAGATGCTACAAAATGAATGTCAATGAAATATTATGATTGGCGACAACACTTAGTTACAGATTACTATGGCGCAGATAAAAACAAGAAATATGATTTTATATATTTGATTCACTTGTAAGTAATAATAATTAATATTACAAATCTTTAAAAAAAATGTCATTAAAAACATATTTTGTCATATCTAATGTTAAAAAGATTAAAAAAAACCTTTTTGTTTAGTATTATAGTACTTAAATGTTCCGTAAATTCTTTGGAAGATGTCGGTTTGTGCCAAAATATCATGATCCGATTTGTTGATACTAATTAGTAATTTTATTGTCTTGTTAATTGTGGGTTTTTTTTTTTTTTATTATTAATAAAGTGTTACTGACATCGAGGTCATCTAACTTATTGATAAAAAAACAATTTTTAGCATACAATAGTTGTTATAAATAAATAAGTAAATACAATAAATTACAGTTATTTACATAGATGAATAGCTAGATAATAAAATGTGACATACTGACATCGTAGGTAATTGTGGGTAATTGTGCAAGGCGATCAGCTGATGTCGTTTTTGAAATTCAGTTGTAACAATGTAACCCCGTTGGAGTGTTGGACATTATGTACGTTTGATTCATTTAAAAATATGTACAACCTTAATGGATAAAGATTTTCTTTATCTATATTTTCTAATCTGTGTTCATTATTGTGCCAATCGGCAATCTTTAATCTTTTATATCTTTCTAGTCCGTTATTTTTCTTTTACTGTTTAGTAATAATAATTAATAATATGTATTTGGTCATTACTGATTAGTGATTAGTGATTACTCATATTTTAGGAATTAATCTTTATTTTTTTTTTTATAGGATTTACTATATTTTAGTTATAACTTATTTCAAGTCTACTCTAATAGCTACTCTGGTATCTAGTTTTTCAGGTATAATTTAACAATAATAACTTCAATTTTATTAACTGATCATTACTATCCAGTTTTGTCTATTCTTTCGATTGTTACCCAAACACTCGTTCGCTTGTAGGTAAGTGCCCATATTCTCAAGTCATTGATAAATTTAATTTTTAATTTCAATTTTAATATTATTCAATAGGTACCTACCAAATAACCTTTACAATATGTATTTGTCTATTGTGTAATGAATACTCAAGGAGCTTATTGCAAATAAAATTCTTCAATATTTAAATCTCTTTACAACAACCAATAATATAAAAAAAAAAATTAGACTATATACAAAATGTCAGATAATTAATAAATTTCTAGAATCATACCTTCTTTTTGCACATTTTAAATAATTATATATAAGTTAACAATACAATGTGATTGTTAGATTGAGGTTCAATGTGATTAATAAAATAAAATTTTAATATTCTAATGTTTGATTTTATTGGTAGGTACCTATGATAATAACTTTTTGAATATTAATTTATTTAACATTATGCCTAAATTTAAAACTTATTCACTAACATAACAATAATACATAATATTATAAGATCTTAGAACATATTGAATTGAGACAAATCACATAGGGGCGTAGACATCTTAAAACAGAGTTTCTCAATTTATTATATTAAGCCAAATTAAATATTTATATAATTTATAAAATCTTGCCCCTTTTAATCTAGGTATTTTGTCCTGTGATTGGATTGATCTCCAAAAATATCAGAACTATGTTCAACATTTTTTTTTTCAAATTAACAGTCAAGTTTATGTTTGTTAAAAAAATTAACATGTTCACATTATGGTTGTTCATTTTAATTAATTATTTGTATACGTTTTCCACTTAATATGTACCAAAATGTACTTTCAATCGTTATCGTATTACTTTAATTGTTTTATTCGTTGTTTTTTTGTTTGATTTATTATTTTATTACAATACCTTTAACCCTATATGTAAAAGAGATGACATTTTGTTTTACTATATCTATTATTATTATATGTTTAGTAGCCTTAGCAAGTAAATAATACCTAAGTATCTTTAAAATAAATTAACTAAAGATTGATACAATATTATTGAAAATAAACTTTATTTAAACATTTAAAATTCACTAAAAAAATGAATTTTGTATAAGTTCAAGTTCTATTTAATAATAAATATGGATCTTTCATGATTCATTCATTAATGAGGTGTACTTATATTACTTATATTGTAATTTTAACTTAAAAATTGTTAGTATTAATACTTGAGATACTTACAGTAATCAGAACTTGTTTGTCTCAAAATACCTAAAACATTCTTATGTTTCAAGGTTATATGATTATTTTTATGAATTTTTTAACTTTGAGTATATTTTTTTTTATTTTAGGCCCAAAACAAATTTAACAAGTACCTAAATATTGCTTTGCCATGGCTCCCAAGCCTGTATTGGGACAAAATCGAAGCAAGTCTAATAGCATCTTTATCAAAAAACTTAATCGATGCTTGGTTATCAATAATAATTTACGTAAGCGTATTGAAGAACTATCGGACAAAAATAAAGAATTATCAAGGACTAGAAATAGTATGTTATTAGAGAAATTTGCGTTGCAACATGAAAATACCACTATTAGAAATTTAAATATTCAACTGTCTGCTAAGCAAAATATTATGCATAGAAAACTTAGTGTACTTGAACAAACTATACAAAGTTGTATACCTTCATTGGTAACAATGTCACAATGTATCCCGTCAATGTTAGAAAATGTTCATGAAATGAGTAAATTAGAAGTCAACGAATTTAATCAGGAAAAGAAAGAAAAACAGACTAAAACTGTAAAACCTATAATCCATGGTATGACTATTACTCAACCGACTGCTTCAATACAACTTGATATGTCACCTATCATTGAAAGCCCAAATTCTAGTTCCGAACAAACGCCAAAAAGTCAACGAAGATCTAGTTATAGAAGCTCACCTCACTGTAAACTTAATATGGAACCTTATGTAAGATTAAAAGATGTTGCAGCTATGTTGAAAAACTCCAAAGCCGTTCCTAATGAAAGTCCTAAACGTCGATTGAATGAAAGTTTAGGCGAAGGCCCGAGCTGGTTAAATACACAAGAAAATCAAATCCAATGTTCTAACAACAATACTAATGTAACACAATATAGTAATAGTTCTCCAAGATTAATAACATCTGATGAAGCTCAGGCTGATGTGCCAATAATTGCTTCTACTTCAAGTAGTAGTATGGATAATACATCTAATGAAACTGAAGTATGGCACAGTGATTTAATATCATCTCCTATTGATTCAAGTATGCTTAGAAACATTACATATCGAAAACGTAATAAACGATCTAGTGAAACAAGCATTGCATCAGATATTAATGATTCAACCTCTTCAGTAAGACCTAGTAGATCTGCAAGAAAAAAGATCAACTACAAAGAAAAAAGCCTTGGCTGTAAACTCAGAAGATAATTATTTAAACTATCATAAAACCAATTAAGAACATGTATTTTAAATTTAATAGTGTGTTTATATGGAATTTGTCTTTATTGTTAAACATTTTTTTTTTTTTTTTTTAATTATGATGTGTGCGTTTTAATTCTTAACCACATATTATTATGTATATTTTATTTGATTAAAGAAAGTTGATAAAAAAAAATATTTTTCAATTTATTGTTAAGTAAATTTTAATAATAATAGTTAGTTTTGATTTCAGTTTTGTGGATAAGAAAGTAAAGAATTTATATGAATATAATATGCGATAAGAGATAAAGAATACAGTTAGAAAGTATCAACTGTCAAGTGAAGACAGTGAAATATAACACAGAAAAATCATCATCTATCTAAATAGTAATATTATACTAATATATTTGTATAACATCATTATGTTCTTGTGTACTATTAATGTCAGATAAATTACTTAAATAAATAAAATAATTATTAAGTTGTAAAAATGCATTTATGATAAATTACCCTAGATTTACATTTAAATAAGTAATCAACAGTAATACAAATTCATAAGTATTGAATTAAAATATTTAAACATAACTAAATCTATAACATATTATGTAACATTCATCTCATCCGGCATTTACTTTTTGGAAACAAAAAATGTATAATGACTACAAATTTGGATATGTAAGTTCAAACAATATCATGTGAATAGCATTTATTTAAAAAAAAATATATTAACATGGTTAAATATGATATTAATATACGGAAACTTATGCATAAGTAGGTACGATTAGAGGTAAATAATAAATTAATAAATATTAAAACGTAATTCGGTCGGAGCAGCATGTCAGCATATGAAAACAAAATTAATTTAGTCTATGTTTTCTTTTTAATTTTTCAACACACTAACGTCTTCGGTGGTCCTTTGCTGTGGTTGGAATGACTTGATCACTCCTGGAGTGTGTACCATTTGCAAAAACCTAGAAACACAAAACAAATTAGATATTATATATTAATTGTGGTGTTAAAATCACGGATTATTAATTCTGAAACTGCAGACGTTATGAGCGGTATGTTCGCGGTTTACAATTTGCTTCCGATACATGAATTTGCAGAGGCAAGAGATAAAATCGAATGATGGATAATGTTAATGTATAGGTACATAAACGCCTATACCGTTGTAATTAAAACAATATTATTGTACAGTAAAGATAGGTACGTCTTCCCTGCAGCGTCCAGACTCCAGACGCAGCATGGAAAATGTACCTTCAGACAAAAAAAAAAATTAAAGTCATGCCACACAAAAACCTTTCAAACAAACAATAATATTATTAATAACATTTCTGATATCAAACAATACTAAACATTAGCTATACTTTGCAAGTCATATTATACCCAATTTGAAATTTCATCCGAACCCTGTTTGGCGGCCGGAACGAGTTCTATAGAAACGTAGAAACATGATGTATTTAAGCACGATTATTAGATAAAATATATTATATTATTGTAGGTATTGGCTTCACTATAGAGTTAGATACGTGACGGCTGGTTTATTGCAATTCAAACTGGTTTCATGCTCCGATAAATGATATTAAAATATATAGTATTATATGCGCATGTAGATAGTATAGTGTTATTCGTGTACCCGGGAAAACGGTATAACTAATCATATTATTATAAATTATAATTATTGTGAGGCGGGTATTTGATTTTAATAATGTGTACCTAAATGTATGTACGCGACGTACACCGACGAAAAGTGATCGCAGAACCGTTACAATTGGTTGTCGAAAACACATATAGCTACCTAAGCGTACCTCCAGTAGTACCTACTAATTATAGCCATATTTTATAATTTATATTTTCTACCATGATCACTCCATTTATTTTTAGCCACTTCTGCCACTGCCTAGGTATATGACTAAATGTCTAAATGTGTGTGAATTATCAACTATAGAGTCTATCATTTAACACAAATACACAATGTTGCACTTTGAATCAAGTACATCGATAGAAAACCCTTCTAAAAAATAGTAAATTCACACAAAAAGTATAATATAATAATATGTAAGTACACGACACTGTGCAGGTTAACCAAGTATGTTCGTCCACGTTCCACCCCTTTTTAACCATTAATAATAGATTCATTGATTCAAACTCTGGTTTTTGGAATTTTAAAGTATGCATAATATGACCATTGATATTACAGATAAGAATACCTAGGTACCTACTCATTTTTGCTTTAAATTGTTTATCACATGTATTTTTCGTTTTTGATGATTTTGATGCACATAATTCGAAATTTGAACGAGTACCTACCTAGGTTCTGAGTTATTTAATTTAATGCTCTAGAAGTCTAAAGATAATTATTACTATAATTTTCATTTAGTTATTTCAACCGACATTGGTCATTATCCATAGTCCGTACACCTTAATACCTTATACCCATAGATCGGCCCTGCCTATAATGATAACATTACCTATGCGCTGTGAACCGAGCTAGATGGCGAGATTAAGTGACTGAGTGACTGATGCACCAACGCAGTTATAAGTATTCATAATTATATTATATAGTTATAGTTTATACCACCAGCGCCCTCTATCATGGATCTGATTTTAATTCATATAGGGCCTATAATAAGGTCTATGCCATAATCATTTGAGCACATACATTGGTGTCAGGGAGTTCCCAGCTTTTTTTGAGCTAGAAATATTGCTTATAAAAATTAGTTTATTCCAGTTTGTGTTGGTAATGCACTAATAATAATACCACGGTCGTACATATTTTATATAATTATATATAAACAGGGTAAATCCTTATGTCATTGTAAGCGGGGTTCCTTAGAAATTATGGATCGATGACACAGAATTTCATTAAAACGATAAAAGACATGTTTCTTTATTTTTAACAGACATTTTTTTTATAAAAATTTCAAAATTTTTAAACATGCAGGTGTACCATACTTTATTTTTTCAAATGGTAACTACTATAATTTTTAATGGATTCTGGTAAAGATTTTTTTCTGAACATTTTGATAGTCAAATCATCAATTTTGGGTCACCAGTGTATTAATACTATGGTCCTCTAAAGTTTAGTAAAATATACATTAATACTTTTATTTGAAATAATTGGTATAGGTTTAATTTACAAGACCTAAATAATTTTTTCTAAATGAAAAATTAGCTATAAGGTTTACAGAGGAAGGTTATACCTATTTTTTTTTTTTTATTGTTATTTGTAGTCTGAAATGGATAAAATATAATGGAGACGGGAGAGCGACTATTAATAGGTAGGTACGTTGTGACTTATAATATGTACCTATAAATTAATAATATTATAGTATAATATTCTTAAATATATATGTAGGTAGATATGTATTCTATTCTCACGGTAAATGTGGTTTTCGGATGCGCCGACACCGACCCATCGGATCCCTGAAATATCCGGGTCCGCACTTCCGGTTGGCCGTGCTATTCGTTGCGGACGCGGTTGCGGAAGCTGTGGCGACAGCCGACGGTGACTGACCGGATGCAGGTGGCGACGACAACGGCGATGATGTGACAGCGATCACCGACGACGGTGGCTGTTCTGTAGGTAAGTCGGAAGTGTTTCCGTTACTAGCGATTAGGGCCTCGACCATCTGAACAATTTTGTCGCTGTTGGACGGCGAGTACGGATCAAGTAACGCCAACGCCGGTGAACTCGTACTTACAACAGCTGATGTGGCCACAGTACTCGATGTCGGAGTATAAGTCGTGGATGAGTTCTGCGGTGGTTTGGCCGGACCTTCGTCCGTGTAGTCAGGTAAGTCTTCATACTGCGAAAAAATCGTGTCAAGTATATAGATTAGGCGTGTTCAGCATTGTTTATGCGTGTTTGACGGATTTAAATGGATATCCCTATAACTGGCAATACTTTTTTAAAGTAGTCGTGTTTTGTTATTAAATTTTAAAAAGTTTGTATCCATAGCCTCATAGGTAGTTTGAAATGTTTGAATACATATATTTATAGTTATTACTCTTCTAAATAGACTACGAATTGGAAATACTAGGAAAACTCTCGGTTTTCTAATGTCCAAGTATGACCCACCGGCCACCACCCACCCATATTCGAAACCTGTTGAGTTACAAGAACGGTAAGGTACTTCTAACAGAATGCCGTAAATACACACAAGAATTCATAGAAAGCAAAATACCCAACGTGGCAACGCCTTAGAAGGAGCCATCCAGAAACTAACCAAAACCTATATTATTTTTTCTTAAAGAACCAAACTAGATTGAGAAAAATATTGTATAAAGGTAGGTAGCTAATGGCCGTTGCAACACACAGCCGAAATTAATTACACTATTAGTTATTACGATGAATAAAAAAAAATGATCAACAGTTTACCAAACTAATCTACATCAAATTATGAAATAAAAATATAATATTGGTTGTTGTCAAAAAAAAATAAAACCAACAAATTAGAAGTTTTTATAATTTCTTCTAACAATACACATAAAAACAATTTGAAAATAAAAATACAAAAATTTGATTGGAGAATTGTGTGTATTTTATATATAAGTAGAGATAGACACCTATAGCTAGTTAATTTAAATACTCAAATACCTACCATGCAGTATATGTAACTATGATACATGCATATGTAACGTGAGAAATACATAAAATTATCCACTTTAATCATTAAATACTTAAGAGGACTTGACACTCACATGTGTTGTCTCCGTCTTACAAGTGCGTAACTTAGCAAATTCTACTCAAAGCAGAACACGTGTAGGCGTGTAGCTCGGTTAGCTTAAAAATTAGAGTAAATTTACCTTTTATAAATTTAAAGGTAAGATTATTACCTAAACAACCCCATGGGATTTTTATTATATTTTAATTTAAAAGCAAGCTATGAGTATTTTAAAACTGTAAATTGTTTGTACATTTTAAGGTACTCATAACTCGCTTAAAATTTAAAATATAATAAAAAGCTCACGAGGTTGTCTATATAATAATCTTACCTTTAGATTTTATAAGAGGTCAATTCACTCTAATTTTTAATTTAACGGAGCTACAAGTGTTTTGCTATGCGTAAAATTTGCTATGTTATGCACTTGTAAGACGGAGACAACATACGTGTGTATCACGTTCTCACGTTCTCTTAATTAATATATAATATACCTATGTAATTACTAATTAGTATAGTAATTGTTTAAGTACCGTATGCGCGTATATTCAGCCTTTTGTAATAAGTACTTGTAATTTCTATGGATATATTATTAGTATATTACAACCACATTCGGATGTATATAATTATATTATGTAGATCCCAATATGATCGCATAATGCCTTATTGCCTTGTTATCTTTAGAATTTTCCAACTGAAACTGTGTGAGTTTATATACAGAGTCAGAATAAACTGAACACTATGTATGTATCTAATAAGAACAGAAAATTCAAAATATCCATTTTAAAAATATATGTCTCCATATACTATATACACTAGTACTATACAGTCTTTATAAAACCTTTAATAAAAACTTCGGATTTATTTTATTATTTCGTTAATTATTAAAAAACCATTTTAAAACACAGGTAGGTACCTATATATAATACAAATCTAATTTTTCTTATGAAATACTTGCTTTTCAGGAAAAAGTGACACACTCATTAAATGGACATAAACGTACAGTCTTTTAAAGATTTTACACCAAAAAATGCCTAAAATGTTTAATGCTAAAAAGTTATATATTTCAATATTTGCTATAAGTCTTTCTTATCTGCTATATATCAGGTACACCGTACACGGATTTTACCTATGTATATTATATTATATTATACGACCTAGTCGAAAAATCTGCTTTTAAAACATAGTTTATAAATTAAAATATAATATTATTATTTTTTTAAATCGGGTAAGTAGATGTCGCTCTGCTGTACAGTAGGTTACAAGTGGGTTAATGTATAATGGATTGTATTAAACTTGAATTCAATGATTTAATATCATTGTATAAGAAAAAGGATTCTGAGCGGAGACGGTTTATGAGTGGATATTTTATATTTTTATTATTTATTATAGCCTTTAAGTTGAATTAATATTATAAAATTATTATTTTTTTCGTTGCTGCGGTGATAAACCAAGCGTATTACAAATTAAAATCCCATTTTAAGCGGTTTTTCGTAATTCATCGGTAGTTTTTCCTGTGGCATTAAATAACTATTGAGAAAATTGAATAATGACCTCTCTAAAGTACCTACCATCCTGATCCAATTTTCTAAAAGATAAGGTACTATAAGTTGTTGAAATCGAAGCACGCCTTCTGGTAGACATTTTGTATACAGGATAAAAAAATAAACACCATTGTAAAGCCACTAGCTTCCTCGCTCCGCTCAGAATCTAAAACTATACGTTTTTTATGGATGTAGTAAGTATTCAGTATTTACTATTTTTAGTGCTATTGTTTATAATAATATTGTTTCAAAAAGATGGCTGTCTAAAAAACTCACCTCACTGTAACAGGAATAACTTATGTATGTATAACAGCGCGTTTAAGTCTCTATAGATCGAATAAAATGTGTATTATATATATATATAGGATAACGTATTAGTATAAAATATATTTTTTTAGTTTATTAGAAAAAATACACTAAGTATCTGTAAATATTATTTTTACAATAGAATACCTATGTGAAGCTATGTACATACACAAGGAAATGGCTTGAAAGACTTGTTAGAGAATAAGTTCCAATTGTAACATTCTAATCACAACATATATAGGTACCATAACAGCGTGTTGTCTTTATTATGTGAATTCACACAATAATATAATGTTATAAACAGATTCGATCTTATAGACCACCAATTACATATCCTATTCTATAACTATATTAGATTATCGGCGCCGGACAAATTGAATCGAAAATTTTAGTTGGTACCTACCTACCTATAATAGTATTAAATGTATTGTTATAAGTTATAACGATAACAATCATGTAACCTCTCAAGTTTACAATCAAAGATTGGAACCGTATACCGAAAAAAACTCGAACTTTATAAAAGTATTGGAACCAAAATCTCGCATTAAAATTATAATTTTATATTTAAATATAAATAAAGATTCCTTATTTAAATAAATTAGTAAAAGATATAGTATAAAGACATTTTTCCTTGTGGCTTTAGTCGTTTTTATTTTATTTTTTTATTTACTGTTAAGGCCGGGGTACATGCACCGTATCGTGTGCCTTTTATCGTGTTCTGATATTTGCCATTGTGATCATGATATCCATGATTTCTAGAGTTGGGACTTCTGGAGCTCGACTTCAGGTCACTACTCGACAGACGATGTAGCTTTAAATCATTCTTAAATTATATTGGAATTGGTTAAAATCGATATTAACCAATTCAACATTTTTAAATTTGGAGAACCTACATAGCGGAGTTATGGGTTTGATTGGTTACGGGGGAGGGTGCTGAGTCATCCCAAATATTAAATTATAGAAGCCCCCGCCCCTCATGCAGCTAATTCAATTTTTTTAATATAATATAGTTTAATATTATAATAAAATAGTTATAATTTGTCCGTGTAAATAATAACAGTTCGTGTAAGAACCAAAAACCGAAATCGTATAATACTGTATTATGCAGCTAATTGTATAATTTTCTCACTTCGTCGTCGCTACCGCCGGAGTCGTCGAACACCGCGTACAGTTCGATGTTCTTCAGGTGTATTTGCAGGTTGTAGTCACCCGTCTGACTCTGGTCGAACTTGATCGTGGCGCCGTGCGTCAACAGAACCAGTGCTGACAGCACCAGCACCGGGACAGCCGCGTTGCACCACCGTGAGTACTGCACCATGCTGGCGCGGGTCGTGTGCGCCGCGAGCTGCAGCGCGGACGAGATGATAATATTATAGAACCAACAAATTGTTACAATATTTTTTATATGATGACCGCGTTGTGCACTATACAATAATTTATTATAATAAATTGTGTATTGGCGTCGTGACGATGATGTACCGACGCGGCGTATTCCGTTCCGTCTGTGCGGCGATATCGAGCTACGACACTGCAGCAGGCAAGCGATAATATCACAGTACTTGTTACAATTATATGGATATCGGCAAACAAGTGGTCCGCACAGCGTCTGATGCGCGACTGAGCGTCTGAGCCGCCCGCGCCCCTGCGGTGGCCCGCGGTCCGGCTCGTCGCCGCTGCGATCCGACGCAGACCAGTTCGGAGCAGCAATATCGCTTTGCAGAGCTGCTGCAGCGACCTCGACCGCGACAGTATATCTATATTATACAGGGCGATTCACCAATCATGTTCAACCCCGTATTATCCTTTGCATTCGTTCAAGTTCTGATTTTTCGAATATTCAGGTCTCAAGACGAATATTATACTTATAAATTAATAATAAAGACGCTGTTTAATAATTATTTTAATTTCTTGAGATTTTTTTTAAGACGAGGGTAATGATATAAACTTAATTTTTTAAATGAAAACATAATTTTTTTACCATAAATTGTTATGAGCTGGTAATTTTTTTTGTCTTGATATATTGATGTATAAACATTAAAGTTCGATCGGAATTTGTACAAATTTTCTGTGGATTGAGAATTATTTTATACCATAATATACAGCAATGTATCTATAATGTATTTTACAATTTTAAATTTTCACGTAATACACCATATGTACATTGTGCATAATAAATAATACATATAATTGATATAAATTATAATATGACTAACCGCTTAAATTTAAAATAGAATTATTATAATTTGTATTTGTTAATATTGTTATTAAATTTGTCATAAGTTTTTAAGATATAATATTATTATCTAATTCTCATTGGTACCTAAGATATTATGCTAAAATTATATTTGTCGTTTTTCTGGAAAAAAATTTAGCCCTCCCCCTCCCCATTTCAGATTTATAGCTCCCACGTCTGCATGCGGGTGTGGCGACTTCACGGATAATATACCATGACAGTATAGTTTTAGAATATAATATAAAACGGAGTGGCTTTATAGGTATCTATATAATATAATATCTAAGTACAGCATAATAAGTATTATATAGAGTACCGAGTACCGAGTAAGGTTCGAGACATGATGTTAACTAAATATATCGATTTATTTTGAGGGCCATAAAATATACATTGAATAATCGTATTAAGAATTTGTTTTAAAAAAAAAAAGTCAGTATATGCTGTATTTCGTAAATATAATAGAGTATGTGCATAATGTATTGAATTATGGTAAGTACCTATATATAATTATAACTTATAATATGTAATACTTGTTAAATATTTTCTAATACAATACTTGAACCTTAGTACCTATATATATCATATAACAAAAAAACAATTTGCATACGATTTCAAAGGGGAGCTGGAGCCCCTTCACCCCCCCCACGTATTAATTACATAAATAGGAGAACTAATGCATTGGTTTTTGTATATTAATTTTTGATAATTTCAAATTTCTATCCTTGCAGGACTGTTTAAAGTTTTATAATTAAACTTTCTTTTTTAGTTAACATTCGATGTATCATACATAATAATATATACTTGTACATATTATTCACAAAAAGCATACCTTAAACAAACTTTTACAAATATATTTTCGCATTTGCTTACCCAATAATAATTATGTTTTTTAGTTGTACTTGTACTTATACAACATATCGTATGATTCCTGTTGTACATCGCAACCACTCTCTCTCTATATCTGTCTTCTTATCGCCTCCTCTCTTGTATATTCCCTATGGTTTTAAACCGTGTCAATGACTTTCGCGTTCAGATACCCCGCTGTGGTTCCAATGATGTACAAAAAAATATTCTAAAAAGAGATAAAATCGTTGTACCTACATACGAGTATAAGTACAATTAACAGTGCTTCGT
>WHPZ01586816.1:0-18865 GCA_016617965.1 Macrosiphum rosae | reverse complement strand
GCCACCACTCCAAATGATTTCAAATAAGTAAATTATGTTATAAAAATATAGGCTGATGAAATCTCAGATGTAACATGTAAGAACTTCAAGCACTGTCTATCTCTACGTAACCTCAATCCACCACTACAGGACGCAAACAGCGAGACTATAGGTCGACTCTCCCACCATGCCTAATACATCACAGTGAGGAACGGTGTTAATTAGTGTATTTTTCTTCCTGACAATGGCTGAAACCAACCCAACCATCTACATAACGATCTGCCGTCTCTCCGATCAACACCTGAAGTCGGCAAGTTCACATCCACTACTTATTAATACAATATTATTATTTCGTTATTGGCATAACGAGAATGACATAATATTACTTCTTTTTTTTATCGAATGCGATACCGTCAACGCAGGATTTCAATTATGTGTTTGTTTTTTTATATGCATGTATACTCAGTGGCGGCGAGAAATTGTGGTGTAGGCTTTGAAGGATATTGTATATTTTAAATATTTTTACCACCGTATTATACTTCATTGAACCAAAATTACCAGCAGGTGCCATTAATAATTACTAATTATAATATTTTCCATGATATCTTTGTTGAGGTCTTACGATTCTATATACATGTATATTTTTACACCCATCCACCCATTTCAGACATGAAGCAATTGCTTCAAATAATCCTATACCCCGCCACCACTGTAGTATACTTATATATAGGCTGATAATATTTTATCTTAGCTCAGTTTTTTTTTTTTTTGTATGCAATATTGCAACGATTGAATTCAAATATTATCACATGCACTGCTCTGTCTTGCTCTCTAACAGTGTACTTCCATTACCATTCCATAATTATTCAGCTCCCGTAACCTTTTCTCGTTTCATTATCCTTTAAGATTTTAAGCATTTATTATAAGTTATAACTGCATATTTGTTCAAATGTTCGCTCGCCATTCTGTTAAAACTCAAAATGATACATTTTGGCTTTTGGGCCGAAACCCATTATTCCGAAGTACCTATCTCATTCGCTAAACTAATTTTATTGTTTATTTATATAAATGTCACAAATATAATACCTAATATGTTAAATCCATGTTATATTAAAAGTGTATTTGAACGTTGCAAATAAATAAAAATAAATAAATGTAGCAAAATATTCGTCACAGAGATGTGACCTGTTACTGTCTGATGTGATTATTTGTAACCATAATATAATGGTTTAATGTTACAGTTTTTCTCATTTTCATATATTCAGACGATATAATAATAATTATGCCTCAAGACTCGTTTAATAACAACGTTTCGACCTGGCAACGTGACGATTAATGTACCGCGGATAGTGGTGTCGTGATATTGGCGAAAGTCAACTCTTGGTCGGCCGCCCTCCCCATATTAGTAATCCCTATCGAACCCAAATGAATCATTTGCTGACAACGGATTACTGTTATTATTATTATTATATTATATAAATGTGGCTACTATATTCCGTCATATTATTATAATGGCCCGTGTGTGCGGCACGGGCTTAAAAACGGCGGTCGTCGGCGATGGGTTTTTATTTCTGCCAAAATATAAATAAGACAAGCAATTTAATAACACGTTCACCCTCTGAGTGTAAACGAGAAGAGTTTAGGTAAGGGGAATGTGTTTTTATTAGTGCCGTTTACAATATGACTCACTGCCGGATTTACGCCGGGAAATCTAAATAATATTATTAAAAACTTTATTAAAAAAAAAAAGCCATAATTAATAAATAAGTGCTGATTGCGTGAATACGTGAATATATTATAATGTATTCTGAATATCTGAGTCAAAATATCATAATAATATATAATGTACAACGAATAACACTTATCGGTTTTTGATGTACGAAATACCCAAATACAAACATGTTATAATATACACTAAAACTGCCGTTAACGGTCACCTCTATAGGACCGTCACCTCTATGTAATGATCAATTTTTTTGGTCCCGTCGAGGGTTATCCTAGTGTCATCCTACCTCTGTAGGACGGGCACCTCTAAATAGCGGTCATTATCCCTTCGGTGCCCGTTACATGGAAGTTCTCTTGTAATATAATATTATATAATACCTATTACGCGCGGGGGACGGAGTGGCCGAGCGGACTAAGGCGTCGGCTTCGATGCAGCTGACACTGGTTCGATACATCGGCCATGGGCGGCATTTTTCTTCGGGCAAGTCACGGAGAACAAGTGCCGCCATCCCACACCCGGGCATGGCAGATACCTACGGTTGCCCAAATCAAAAATTCTGCCAAAACAAACACACAAGTGTTCCCCCCTACCTCCTACCAACAAAAACCTACAAGCAAAAAATAAAAAAAATAGCTAATCGCCCAAGCTGACGGACTCAAGATCAATAAGAAAAAAATAAAACGCCTATTATACTTGCGTCATATATATAGAGTACGCACTTGAAATAATATACAATCATCGTATTATTATTAGTTATCACGTACGACTGATATAAATAAAACGACATTATCCGTATCATATATATATATATATTATATTGGGTTATTATTGTACTCGGCTGTACGACGATAAATAATGGCACGACGAGGATAATATAACCTCGTTAGCGACCTTTTCAAAATCAACGGCCCCGCGTCCGTGCGTAATGCCGCGAAGGAAACATATTCACTGTTGCCAGTTCCGGCAAACGTCGTTTGTTTACCTCGTTATCCTCCCGGCCCGGCGCGGCGGCGAAGAGCGTGTCTCTGCGGCGGGAGAGTGAAGATTTTCTGATGCGGCGCGAGGGAGCGGGCAAAGGCGGACGCGAAGAGATTATTTATTGCCAGCGGTGGAGGCGCACTCGATTCCGAGTCATTGACTCCGCCGGGGTCCTGTTAAACGGTTTACGGGCGCGTGGCCCCCGCCCTTTGTGCCGGTGGGACGGCGGCGGTGGCTTTTGCGACGGAAAACGAAATAATAAAAAAATTATTACGCGGTTATAAATTAAAAAGAGGCCTATATCTGCGACGCGCGACCTTTGTGCGTGCGAGATGTTGTCGTACGCCGCCCCCGCCCCGGCCACGTCGTCGTCGTCGTCGTCGTCGTCGTCGTTATTAATTTATCGATAATTTACGACCCTTTTTCTGACGGTGCGGCGGCGGAGGGGGTGCGTGCATACGTCAAACCCTTTTCATCCGTTGTTCGCGCACGACGACATAATACGTTTCGAATTTTTCCGAAACGCCACTTCCTTCGAATTCTAAAATGTCTGATTGGCATATATGAACAATGTACAATATGAATTACGATTATGTAAACAATAAGTCTCAATATTGATTTAATTCCATCGGTTCTCCAATTTTTTAGGGTTTCTATCAATACCACGCCTTTTTTCATATTCCATGATAACGGCCCGCGGAGATCAACCGCTTTGCTTATTACGAAAAACATCATTTCTGTCTTCCGACTGTTTTACTGAAAATGTTTCCGGTTAATGATTTGTAGTATCTTCAATAATTTCGATGGATTGCATTTGTTTCGAAGTTCTCTACGTTCGCCTATTTTTAAGTAACTGGATGCCGGCGAGGTGTATAACACTAGGTATATACTAGTGCTGAGTGGATTCAATTGCTATCATAGTTACACCGAGAAACCATGATCATAATAATTGTGTAATGCAACATATCTCTTCCCGATATAAATTCATTAATATGTACATTATACTCATTAACGTAAGTACATTATGCAAGTTAAATTAGGTATTTATAGTATATACTTTATAGGTACTCTAGAGTCTAGGTAGGTAGGATATATTATATTTATATAGAATAAAATATGTACGTGATGTCCGAAGTTCCTCTTTTTACTCACCACGCCACCATGTTCCAGCTCTGGTTGAAAACTTTATCAACATTTAAAAAGAAAATATTGTAATTTGATATGTATTTATTTTCTGTTGTACGGTACGTGGTGTTGGTATATACCATGGTTATCTACTCGATAACTAGATAACCGTGGTATATACTTATAAGTTAATCAATTATGTATCATAATATTATTCATATAATATACAAAGGTGGACATTAACTTGTTAAAAAGTTAAAGTTAAGTTAAAAAGTTAATTATTTTTGTTTTTAACTTATTAACTTATTCAGATAAAATTTTTATTGTTGTAACTTAACTTTTTATAGTTAATTATCATTTTCACGTAGTTAAATTAATTTTATTTTCGAGTCATGCGTAATCAACTAAGCAATGATTCGTCGACTTTTTTACGATTTTGGTAATTTATTTTCGAATTATATATTATAATAATTAAATTTTTTACAGTGTTCAATGTCTTGGTAAATGTTTGTATAAAACAAAATACCTACTATGGTAGTTTATGACTAAAAAATATTGTACCTTCAAAACTTTTTTTTAACTGAGATAAGTTTTAATTAATAGTTATAATATAATTAATAAATGATAAAATATCTTTTGAAATAGAGGATAACACCGTCCACGCTTAGAATCGTCTATTGATTATATGCAATGATTTACCATTGAGTTCAAATAAAATACATCCATTACAGAAATTTACTTAATAACAAGGAACACGTCTTAAAATGGAGCTACTTCCTCAAATTGTTCTATAATAACATTTCTTAATTTATCCATACTCATTACTCCTACTCATTACATATTATGCAAGATATATACTTCCTACTGAAGTCGGTCGGTAATTATAATTTGAAAATGTATATGATCGAAGTTTGACATTGTCAGATAAGTGGTCATATCTTATTACTACATTTCTATTTTTACTCATTGCACAATATATAAGTATCAACAACTATTTCATACGATTAAAAACAAATAGAAATTAGAAACTTAGAAACGTGTTATCATTAGGTATTTGGTTTTTATTTATTGCATTTTTAAGGTTTATTATGATAACTACACCCACTATGGGGTTTAAATTTCCAATACTGTATTGACTTAAATGACATTGAATACTAATACTGACTCAGGTAAGTAGACATTTTTTCAGTACGTTACCAGCATTTAATATTCTGTTAATTTTTAATTGGATACCGAAATAAATTTTAAATATAAATTTAAATGAAAAACATAAACTATAAATTGATGATTATTGTAAAGATAGAAAATATTGATGTTCATTTGTAATACAGATGAGTATTGACTCATCTAAGAAGAAGAATGTTATATTTCCTAACAAAATATGAGAATATGCTGAATATTAATATTAAACTTGGTACCTACTCAGCACGTGTAAAACCCCACCCCATTTTTGAAACATTGAAATTTTATTATTCTATCTTTTAGTGTGCTGTTTGTACGAATTCGTAAGCAGTAAAATATAGAATAATAAAATTTCAATATTTTGAAAATGGGGGGGGAGCTGGTGTGACCTACGCGTAACTTAAAATCTTCAGTGAGATCTTGTGAGTTATTTGTGAATTATCCATTTCCGAGCAACATCATTAATACGGATGAGTGGGAATTTACGTACTCCCACCCATGTCGTTTAAGTAGTTAGTTTAACACATTTATTACAAAGACTTTATTACTGAAGATTTGCAATCGAAAACCACTACACCGTAGATCAGTTTTAATCAATAGTATCATTTAAATGGAATAGATGCAATGCTAGCTGCACATAATAACATCACAGTAGGTGTTTTTTTTTTAAATTTAAATGAATATATTAGTAAGTACATTTAACTCAGCTAGTAAATTATTTTAATATTATTGTTAAATATTATTCTTAGTTTTGTTTTAGTTCGATTTTTTTATATGAAATCGGTCTTTTTTAAAATATTTTAGATTGTATTGTACATTTTTAAATTATTGATATTTAAAATATACAATATTATATTAAAATGATTCACAAACTATATAACCCAACTTCAGCATTTAGAACATTACCATAATATTATTAGCCAAAGAAAAAATGTTTAAAAATGCGATATTGTTGATAACGATGTTGAGTGTTTGTAAGTTTTTGAAAATTTCTTGTATCCAATGTTAATTGACTATCAGTGATTCATTTTTTTTATAGGAGGGGTAGTTGAATACATGTACCATACCACAAACTATACATTTTGAAAAATATGTTCACAATTTATCGAAATATAATTCAATTAAATCACAATAATAAATTATATCTACTTATTATTTTGATGTACCTATATTTCTATAATTTACTTTTGTTTGTTTGGAAAATTAGTTAAATAACATAGTAGGTATGGAATAAACTAAATATATCGCGAGTGAAGATATCAGCTTTGTAATACAATATACTAATTTGTTTGATGTTATACAGTGGCCTCTCTTGAGGTACCTATGTACAGGTAGTAGGTACTATAAAATCCTGAGTGATCCACTGATTATTCATAAATTAATACGATAAAATTACGATTTTAAAATAATAGTATTATACATTTATAATTTTAAATATTTCAGTATGTTTATTAAGTACATTAAGAAACATAAAATTTTCATTAAGAATATTTTAACTCAGAATCAAATATTAATAGATGTAAGAAAGGTATTTTTTTAATTTTAACATGAATAAGTAGTTTTGTTTTAACCCTTACCTATAGACCACTTTTTCAAACTTGATGTTTTGTTTCCATTCATCTATTGTATGAATTAAATCACTTTTTATCTACGAAATGTTGATTTGCAGAAACTTACTCGATGTATGCGCTAATAATAATAATAATAACCATGATAATAATATCGTTTATAAAATAAAATAATAACGATTTTAATAAAACGGTTGTCTAAATTTGTGCAAGAGGTAGGGGGGATCAAAAGGAACGGCTCTCACTGGGGTTATACAAGAATATAAGGGCAGTGTTTATGACAGGTAGTCGCTCCCCGCGCTCCAAAAAAACTTACCTCACTCTCATTTCTGGCCCACCGTTCGGTCATACAACTCCGTTACAGACGCGTGCCTGTGCGTGTCTGTGTGTGTGTGTGTGCTCGTTTTCTATTTCATAATACTGCAGGTTAGGTTAAGTATACCGCTGCAAATGATAATAAGACATATTAGGTTACAACCATCGTTATGTCTGTTATTAAGGCAGATGTCGTGTATAATATACCTACTGCAGCTAGTCAATGCATATCATTACGGACGATAATAAATTGAATATGGAGATGAATATTATACACTACCTAGTTGTATATATACCTAAGTATTATAATCCCCTTTCAGCTATTCGCAGTGACAAGTCTTTGTTTAAATCAAACGCGTACGGCGTATATAATGTTATGTATAGAACTGTATAGGAGGAACTTCATCGTTTTATTTTCGTATTTGAATACGGATAACAATATGATTGTGCGTTAATATAGATAGCTTGTAGGTATTGAAGGCAAACAGTTCAAATGGTAAAAATAAAATTCATCGATGACTTTAAGAAAGATATTTGCGTTTAAAATTTCCATTTTCAATAACCCGCATAAATATGAAATCAGATATATTTCCATAATAAAAATTGAAAAATAATAAGTAAACTGTATACTTTTTAGTGTCGCCTTGTCTATAGTAACGGTATTCGTTACACTGTCGCTTACCTGAACCTCCTACACAGTCTCCACCATGAGTACCATAGAGGGCCTTGTCGATGCCCGGTCCAGTCCGTTAATTCATCCGTCACGCCGTGACTGAAGATGACCGGCGCCAACCCAGCCGGCCGGACGGTCTCGGATATCTTCCTGCCATACACAAACGACGTCCGCCAACTACCCTCCAGCCCAAAATAACATAAATAAGCAACTTTCAGCACTACATAAATTGTACTCATTCTTCATATTCAGCTTTCCGAACGTCCCGCTTAACATTGCTAGGTTATAGTTACCCGGAGTAAATAATATATACTAAGATATTTTGAAATCCTCTGGGGNTAGGATATTTTGAAATCCTCTGGGGGGGGGGGGGTAAATATCCTTCGGATGACGCCGTTGCATAACTTCTCACAGAAAGTGTAGTCCGGTGTACCTACACTTAATTTATTAAAAATTTCCTGGATTAAAGTAGAAAAATAACCACTTTTTATTCACAAAAAATGTTAATCATGTTCACACTATAAGCCGATGAATTTTTTTTGCTCCTTCGTAAAAAACATAGTTTTTATTTCAAGAACATATAGGTAATATTTCCATCATCGTAATTATAATTTCACGAACGAAACGAAGCTGATGATTTGTTTTATTCGTCTCCTATTATACATAATTATATAGTATTCAGCACCTGAAAAGATCCCTGCTCTTACCCACAGTCGTACTGCTGTCTGCTATCGTATAACAAATGTTTTCCATTCTTTATGGGCTTGCGCGTTTCGACCGGACGAATTGCGCGGGAGGGAAAAAATTCGCCTGTTATTGTATTAAGCAAAATTGTATACCTACTGTACGAAGTTTGCGCGGAGAAAACCGTTTGCGTACAATACACTCCCCCTTGTCGGTAAATGTTGTGCAGATCATAAAATGCATCGGGGGCGCTGAACGCAGTTAATGTGCATGTGATTTGCGTATTTGTCACGGCGGACTGGCGTTTAACACCCACGGGGATTCTTCCAGTCCGGACAATGGTAGACGCGATATTGTAAAGTCATTATAGAGCGCGTGTCGAAACGTACAAGTATCATAAACTATCACACAAAAAAAAAAAAAAATAAGGATATAATTTATTCCCCCTCCTTTCCCCGCCGAAGAAAGACAAAATTTAATAATAATAATATTATGTATTTATTTTTTACTCGGTTTCATATGCGATAAGTACAGATAAAAATATGTTTCTGATCACTGTTGATTAAAATTATTGACGATTTGTATTTATTTTTTGTTGTATTAGCGGCGTGATTTGTTCACGGGGAAAGGGGGGGGGGTACTAACTCAATACCTAATTTATTTGTTTATTTGGTCACCACATGCAAGGTTACTTTATAACTAATAGATTACTATTAAACATTGATTTATGTAGGCAAAAACCTAGCAAATGTATGTAATAAATGCCATATAATGTTTGGTAGGTAACAATATTTTGAGTGGTAGGTATGTATTAAAATAAAGTGTTGTTTAATTATTAAGTATAAACATACTTACTTACTCAAAAAATAGTTGTTAAAAATATCTATTACAATTTACAACACTGATTCCTATAATAATAAAATATGCTGTTGACCTAGATAGACATTATAATTTTTGCCTTATAATTACGTCTTATATCCGATGGTATTTTACATCAGTATTTTGAACTAATACATTTTTTATTTTATTAATATATTTTAACCTCATTAATTACCATATACTATTATCAAAATTTACTCCAATGTATGGGATCTTTTTATTTGACTTCTACCCCCCTCCCCCATCCACATGCTCCATAGCATGATACTTAAAAGTGTCGTAAAATCAATTACGTATTATCTAATTATGTTAATGATACAATATTATATGAACTCATATCTTATACAAAGTATAAATGATAGCTAAAAGCTGTGTACCTACTTGGCTGCCTATAACTTATAAGCTTTTAGCTATAATATTATTTATCACATATCAGCTTCTGCCTGTTTTGGAGAGCCAAATTTACAGTCATGAAAACAACACATTTATTATATTACACTTCGTTATAGACAACCATAGTGCGTACTATAATATGAATACGTCATTTTAATTATCTATTTTATCTTAATTCCCAACCATTATTGCTAAAGTCAGTAATGTATATACGCAATTAATATTACTTCATGATAATTTTGTTATTATCTACGTTATTGAAATGTATAGTCACTATCTTAAGCTACAGTAAATCCTCGTTAGTCCGACAACCGTTATACCGAAAACCTCAGTAAAGTAACAGTTTCTTTTAAATAATACTCTTTCTTATATAGGTACGAAAAGTCCCATTTGCAAATTGTTCTTTATTAACTTATACAACATACCGAGTATGGTTAGGAAACCCTCGATATGATAACACGAAAATCATTTATACATTAAATATATACACATAGTTTTTTTTTTTTTTTTTTTTACTGATACGTGCCTATTGTGCCCCTTAACGGATTTTATTTGCGTATCGGTATGCAACCACAATAGTCAATAATATATAATGATATAATATACCTATATTATTAACATCCACGCACTCTATATACTGTGGGAAAGTGTACCATATTCTAACGCGTGATTATTATAATATGATATACATAAGTTGTATAGGTAGTGTTCGCATTATAATACGCCCATGTGTGTACTATACATATATCTACTAGTCGTCTGCTGTAACATTCAAAATAAAACGTAAGTATATAATTACACGGTAGGTACGATGAAAAAGAAATGCACACGTAAACCTCGGTAACGTCGAACAAGGCGTGTGTTTTTTCCACGATAACTACTACACGCACGTCATCGGCCGATCTGTCCTGTCACATACACACTCAAGGGAAACCGATAATTATTGTATTTGGGGTGGGTCGACCCCACGACGTCGACCCTCTTTTTCGGTTTTTTTTTCTCAACGCGAACACAGTAGCGGTAGTGCCTACTGCCACTTTGGTCACGCCCACCGTGTACAACTTTACAATAGAAAACACGTCGCCGAAAGAGACGCGCACACCACGACGACTGGCGGCGATTCGATGTACAGGCACTTTATTTTTTCTTTTAAAAAATTCTGCGATGAAAAATATCTACGAACGTCGCAGAACCGTGTGGGTCACGACGTAACTATTCGTGAAGATTTGGTATAGGTACGTGTATATTGATGGTGATATAAATATATTATATAAATATACTATTAAGCGATTGGGCTGAAGATATAGGTCTGAAAATTAAAAGGTTGATATCGTACGAGACGTGATGTGCCATAGAAATATAGAATAGCAAACAGTTCTAGGCCGACTACGAATGAGTATAAAACAATGTTGGTAGTTAGGCAATACATTTGACACTAATATTAAAATATTGAAATCTGTTGACTATCATCACTTGTATAATTTATTATTGTTCCGCAAATTAAAAATGTTTGTTCTTTATAGTTATTTTATTTGTACCAATTGTTATAATCTATCTCTTTGCATGGTTTTTCGTTGTGTAATTTTCGCATAAAAGTATGATATTACCTACTATTATATGCGAGTTATACCTACCCGGTTATACTTACACTCAGGACTCACTATCTTCGTATACAAAGTCGTCTGCACTTTAGACCTTTATATTCTCACTAATTATGTACTTTTATTATAAATTATAATAAATAGATACCTTGGCATAAAATTGTGAACGTCTTTGTATTATAATATAGGTATATCCCAAACAGGCAAATTGTATTTATTTATCTCAATAAAATCATATGTAAGCATTATACCTACCTAACTACCACTTCATAATTATATTTTAATTTATGGCTGGTGTTTAATCACTATTATCTTATGTCAATATTTTAAACAATTTTTTTTGTTATGTAAAAGTCAAATTATTATTACAGTTATAAAATATCAAACTCATGTCTAAGATTAAACTAATCAAGTGTTATGTGCTACATAACTTAAACTGTTGATCGTTATAGTAAATTTAAAATAATTAAATGTATGGATTTCGTAATGGTTATAAAATATAATAATGAATAATAAAATCATTTTAACTATTTAGTTGAGAATTTATCATTTCAATATTTAAAATAATATGTACCTACCTTACTTAACCTAACCTATAAACTTACATACAAAAAAAATGCCTACACCAATATATTCCACAACCATATTGTATATGCTTGTATAAAAATATTAACCTATATTATCAAAATATATAGAATCATTAGTAACACATTTATTGATTCGTAGGTACTCATACACGAAAATACAAAAAAACAAAGGTAGGTACGACGTATCGTTCAATATTTTAAAATATTTAATTGATAATTTCTCACTCAACTTATAAATAATTAAGTTAATATATTTATTTATTTATTTATTTATATAGTTTGACTTTTATACATATAATACTGGACCAAAATATGAGAACTCGCGGGGGGCCCAGGCGATTTTACACTATTATAAAGTAGGTACATAAATACATAAATAATAGCAAAAAATCCAATATTTACCCATGATAACATAAACTAATAGAAGCAGCAACTGAAAAATAAAATATAGAAATACAATCAGAAATATATATCTATTAAGTTCAACAATTTATCACTTTTATAATATTATATCCCAAACTAATCCCGCAAGGCGTTGTTCGTGGCAAACTAAATACCCGTGAATTTACCTTCTTAAACTCTAAATAATCCAAGTGAATAAGGTTTATAATATCAATATGTATTTTATTAATTATTTTTGTCTCAACTATTTGAATATTTCTTCTTAATATTGTTGTATTCTGAAAATTCACTAGAAAATTGTTTTTAGTATACTCAGTAAATAGTATTGATGGCATTAATTATTGATGTTATGTGATGAATGATTTAACATATTCAAATTTTTTTAGAAATTTAGCAATAGTTTTATAGTGTAATTTTTTAACAGGCAATATACCATTTGATTATCATACATGTGTTTCTGTTGGATAACTTAGATTTTTATTTAATGTCAGTTTTAACATTTTATCTTGGTAAACTTGTAATTCTGTTAGAATATTGTCAAACCACCCCGTCCAACTGACAACTACACAGTTGGAAATAACCGATTCTAAGATAAATATATTTGGAGTAACTTATTTGAATCTACAAATATAATTAATTTCGCTTATATTTTATTTAGAACATTTATTAATTGGTTTTCCCATGGCATATTATTATTACAGGTTTAATACCTTAGGTAATACTTAGATGAAAAATAAATAATATTTGATTCACAAAAACAAACCAGTGGTGAATTATTATATTATTATATTTTTTTGTTGGTAATGTATTGTCAATGAAATCATGAAGAACGGCACTACATTTTCCTAATTTATAAAACACATGATTTTTATAAATAATAATGATTTCAATTTTAAGTTCGATCATGGAAAAGGTAATGCAGGGATCTATACAACAACCAGACTATTCTACGAAAACAATTTCACGAATGAAACGATTTGGTTTTATTTATTTGAAATATGCATGGAGGGGTTTTAATATGAATATATGATTAATGAATATAAGATGTAACCAAAAGTTTATGTTTTGTAAGGACCGTGGTATAGATTTCAGTGTTTGATTGTGCAGGGGCGTGATATGTGTGCTCAGAACTTTTCGAGATTTCCACTTAACCAGCCGACAATATGTCCTCTGGACTGAAAAAGATCGCTTTCCAACGCTTCAACCGTCATCGTAACCTAAACTTTCGGTGCAGGCGTGACGAAAAATAATTTAAAATATTTAAAAAAAATTTCTTGTGGCTATAAATAACTCAAAAAGAGTCAAAATTGCTTGAAAATATTTTCATGTATGGAAAATAGTAATTTTAACATTTGGTAAAAATTTAAATTGTCTAACGTTATTAGTTTTTGAATAAAAACAAAATATCAAAAATGTATGAATGAAAATACGTTAATTTACCGATAAAAATCCGATATCGTAAAAATTTTAAATTCAAACGTTCATAAAAAATAATGATACTTTCTGCCTTCTGGTAAACTTTTTTTTCTGTTTAAGGTAGGAAAATCGATTGAGAAACTTCTATCAAAACTTATAATCTTAGTTATGAAAGGAAAAACTTCTAATTGAAAAATAGTTTGTACATTTCTTAAATAATGTCAAAATATTTCGAAAATATTATAATATTTATGGAAAATACTAATATAAATATTTATTGAAAATTTCAAAGGGCTACAGTAATTTCTTTTTGATTAACACCAAAAAAATTAAATCGATTTTGCAATTCTCAATAATTAAATTCGATAAATTACCCATTTTTTAAACTTTTATTATTTTTCTTGAAGCTTTCTAAAACTACTTTTCAATTTTGAACTCCTAAAAGTACCAAATAAATTCACTTTTCTATCAGAAAAGATGCTGATCTCGAAAATTTGAGCATTTTTACTAACAAAATATTGGTGACAGACAGAAAAAAATCTCACACATCATTATGTAATCAATACATTCTTAAGCTCTACTCAGAATCTAAAATATATTAATATCTTTATCTCACTTGTAGATTTATTATAATTACTATTTAAACGGTTGCCCATAGTAAATTCATCGTTTTTATCGAAAGTCAAAACGCTGACATTAATAATAATATTATAATATAAATAGTAATGGTTTTAAATTCTTATACAGTTTTAATTATAAGTACATATATCATTAAAAATTTTCAAATATTTTTATTGACAACTGATTAGAATTATAATATAAACATTGTTTTATACTATAGTCAATCATTTTTATAAGTTATAACAATATACCTTTTATACATCTTGTACAACTTATATATTAAATATTGTGTAAATTAGATTATGAATCTTCGTTGATCATTGAGGTTGTAAGTACAAGAGCTGCTTTTGGGCGCAGTAACACTTTATTAGTACGTAATACATTTCTAGAACAATAACAAAATTACAAATAAATAACTTATTAAATAAATAAATTTAATTTAATTTATAGTAAAACTATAAACATTTATATGTTTAATTGCATAGAAGGTAGTTAAAAATTCATATTTTATATTAAGTATAAATAGTAAAATATGTTGTTACTTACCCGGTAACAAAACCAGAGTTAATACTAGATACCTTAACTTTCAAAGTTACTGGTAATGTACCTCTAGCTTCCAACAAGTTAACTGTTTCTATTTCACTCCCAAAGTTAACTACGATGAAGTATGTCGGGTGATCATAAAAACTCCTAAATAAATCAATAAATTAGTCTTATTCGTTTTTGTAAAATCTTTCCAAGTTAAACAATTTTAGAAGATCTATAAATTGAAAATAAATGCATTGTACACTTGTAGGTACTTGTATCATGTAATGATTTTTAATTAATCTACATTTCGTCTTTAAATGTATCTAAATTAAATATTAATATTTAATTAACTAATTAAACTTCAAATAAAAATTAATATTAAACAGTTTTTTTTTATATAAGTACAATATGTTATTCAGGCACTTTATTAGTATTCCAATAAAAGTAAAAATGTAAAATAAATCATAATACCTATAGAGTTAGCAAGAAAAAAAATGTTATTTTAAAGTTTATGAGATAATTATTAAAAATGTATAATTACACTGGATTTAAAATAATTATTTTTAAATATAAAAGTAAGTAAGTATTTCTGCATATTATATAGGTAAAGTATGTAGGTACCTAATAATATATAATACGATAAAATAAATAATATTATACTCATAACGATAATAGTGAAATATCTTATACTTGAATGATACAATAATACAAGTATACAATAGTTATTGAAAATCTTACCGTGAAAATCCAAACACCCATTTGGACAGTGTGTATAAATGCAAATCGCCTTTGACAAATGTCAGACTCCTCCTTAACCGCGCCAATTGCCTGTATGACCTCAGGTTACTTTTAAACCTCGATTCTTCTGCCATGTTTTTTTTCCAATAATCGGCGTTCAGAGGAAGCCACAACGAAGACGAATTAGAAAAACCTGCACGTGATAACGAGGGTGTTAATAGGTAACAATGAATTTTTCTGATTTAGAATAGGTAACTCATATTAATATTTTATAAAGCTATACTGCAAAAGTATTATACACATTATTCACTTAATTATTCACCTGCGTTATACGAACTGTCCCATGGGAACGGAGTCCTCACGGGATCTCTGCTGAATTTCAAGAACCTATAGGGGCCCACGTTAAGCCCAGCTGGATCAACTGTTTGGTCCCAACGAACGTTTGTGTCGATCAGACCCAGTTCGTCTCCGTAATAAGTCACCGAGGTGCCGGGCAACAGGTGTTGGATCATGTGTAGTCCATCAACTAACATTGGATTGCTCCTCGAGGCCACTCTTGCGTTATCGTGATTACCTAACTGAAAGTCATAATAATTTTCCATCAATAATATTACTGTTCAAATAAGACGTATTTATAGTAAGTTTATCTATCGATTATTGTTCTACTCACCACCCAGTTGGGCCACATGCCGGTGGGCATACCACGAATCCATGATTTGATCATTTCATGGACCTTAGCAGCATCGGACTGTTGATCGAATGTTCCGATGAATAAAAAGTTAAATGGAAAATGGGCGCCAGGTTCTGAATTAGTACCGTAGTACATCAAAGTTTTATCAAATGGTGAGTAACATTCCACCATCATAAACCTAAAAAACATTCGATATACCAGTGTAAAATATATAAATTATATAATATGATCAATAATCAATAAATATAATGTTAAATAAGTAATAAAATTGGAATATCGAAATCTAATAAGTAATGTGTGTTTTACTATTGATACATTATGAAGTTTTCGAGGTTTAATTATTAAAAGTATATTATAATTAAATGTAAATCAATAAAAATTATTATGTACTATATTATTGTGTGTTTTAGATTCTGACTGGAGCGATGAATGTCTTGATTTTATAATGGTGTATTGTATAATGGTCTGTCAGACGTGGACGTAAACTTAGAGTAAACAACTAAAGTAACTTCAGTAATTCTAAATAAAAATACTATAATATCTAACTTTGAGTTACAGTCAAAAATGTAATTATAATCTGACAATATCAAATATTTAATCGAAAAATAACGATTTTTCCACATTCCTCAAATACTTATTAGTTATTGTACATGTCAACAAAGACCAGGACATGTCTGCATATTATATACTATAATATAGTGCCTAATACCTATTGGCTATTTGTAACGAATGCAGATGCATTCACCATTATTGATCTTTAATACTCTAATAGTATCAACAATTTGTGGTGAGTGGTGAGTGGTGACTGCCAGCACTACCATGACGTGGTTACACACATTTACATAAATATTATTATGTTTCTACTATTTTTAATTACTTGGTTTTCTTTTCCCTAGTCCTGTAACTGTCCAGCATCTGCCTCCATTGACGAACGATGGAATAAGTTTCAGGTTGATCAAGTGTGCTGGTGTGCGTCAAAGAATCGTAATCGGTGTCCAAATAGCCAATTTTATTAGACTTAGGTTCGTCAGCTAGATCTTCTCTTTCGAATAGATAGTTCACCGCGTCGAATCTGAACCCGTCGACGCCACGTCCCAACCAATATAACAGCGTGTTCTTGGGAAATAAAATTATTCGTTTGAAATATTAATCAACAACGGAATGATTGTTTTTTTTTAACTTCACTGGTGTACTAGGTACCTTTATTTCTTCTCTAACCGACGGATTTCTGTAGTTCAAGTCGGGTTGTTTCACTTGGAACTGATGTAAATAATATTGTTGACGTTCTTCATTCCATTCCCACGCAGATCCACTGTTGAACACACCCAACTGGAAATCAACAAAACCTTATATAATAATCGTTTTCAAATCGATAGATATTAAAATAAGTAGTCATTAATATTTTATTTCATAATTGTTTTTCAAAATTCTATTATTTTTTTTTTTTTTTTGACGTATGTTTAAAAAAAAGACACAAGGTGACCAATGCAATTATTCAGTTAATTACAGTTAAAATAAGGTTATACTTTATCTATAGTAGTTTTATATATTTGAAGAAGTTTTCTTTTCTTTTAATTTACAAGCTTACGGGATCTAGGATGAGCTTAATAATAATTACGAGATATGGTGGCTATTATGCCCTATTTAATATTGTGTCCTGGCATTGTGTGATCTTAATAGTTTAAACAACTCATTATTATATATCATTAATATAGGTACAATAAATGTACAAAACTACAACGCATTTTTCGTTTTATTTCGTGATTGAATATTATTAATAAAGTATTATTTTAAATTTATTCTATTATTTACTAATTATTACTGTACTATAATGAAACAATATGTGTAAGTATAAAATACTATAAATACTTAACAACGAATTGTGTATAATATACTAGCCGATCCCGTGCACTTCGTTGCCCGTGTTAAATGTATCAACTCTATATGACTCATACTTTGATCAATTCGTTATTTAATATTCGGTGTACGGTGTTCAAAATTTATCTTAATTTTTCTGTTGCCCGAAATGAAAATTCTGAATCGCAGCAGTACATTATGAGATAGGCAATCTACTTGCTGTTTGTACGTAAGTGTATTATTTAACTCTAAAGTATCAAAGTTATACCAAGTTTGTCGTTTTTACTTAATTCCACCTACGGTTGATTAAAATAATCAATTTATTTAATCCCATTAAATATAAGTAATATTTAAAAATTAATCGAATATTTTTTTTTTATAGTTATAATTATAATTATTATAGCTTAAAAACCCATGGCAACCATTTATAAACAAAACTTTCCATCTGAAATCTCAAAATTCCCGTTTGAGCACCTTCCGGGGTTGGTCCTCTCCCTTTTTAAATTAGGTTATATTTTTATATTTTCAAAATTTTAACGTGTATAGAAAATGCTAATATAATTCAGTGAAATTTTCAAGTATACAGTCATTCGTTTTTCAATTACAACAAAATAAGAAAATCACTACAAGAGAAATATCGAGTGAAATCAAATGTTGTAAAAATATGAACTTCAAACGCTCATAAACATTTAATTTGACTCTCTTATAGACATTTTTTTTTTTGATAAAGGTAGATAATCTTATATTACATTTTAAAACCTTAGATTTAAAAAGAAAAATTTTTACGAATTCTTAACTCAAAATAATTTGCTATTGTTCGTGATTTTTCCATATTTTGTCAATTTTTGGACTTTAAATGCTTATAAAAAAAAACTGTGACTAAGGATTTTTAATATTTTTCAAATGCCATTGTAACAATATA
>WHPZ01586815.1:0-11172 GCA_016617965.1 Macrosiphum rosae | reverse complement strand
TAATTTTTCTTTTGTTTTTCTTGGCGCTTTTAAAAATTACTGGGAATTTCAAAACTTTCCAATGGAACAAGATACTGAAGTTGAAAATCGAAGCATTATTTCGACTACTTATCGTGTACACAGACACAAATAAAATTAAAAAATTAAAAAATAAAAAATAAAAAAAAAACCCACATCATTGTAAAATCAATACATTCATCGTTCCACTCAGAATCTAAAATCACACATCTTACTATTTTAACATAATCATCACGAATATAAAATTATTTTATTATTTGTACACCTCACACCAGTAACACCACATAATATGTATAACGTATATTAATGTACATTATTTGCATACATCTACAACTCATACAATGCGCAAAATCGCCCAATATTTTCTGACAAGGGAGATGTGCCCTGAAGGGATTTGTCCGGATATCCTTTCCATGCATATATTATACTGAACATACAAAACGTACATAAACTATTTTAATATTGTAATGACGATGTATTAATACGCCATGCGTTTATTACGCCCCCATCCCCCCCTCGCCATAGTATTATTATTATATTATATTATAATAGTATTACGGTGATATTCTGATACACATAAATGTAAAATATGTTTCACACAGAAATCTTGAATCGGGTACAAAATATATTATTATAACAATAACTTAGTTGGCAAAAAAAAAAACTATTCAACGGAAATTTATCGAATGCCATTTGTCGTCAATCCCGTGGGCTCTAATATTTCCGGTGGTATTATGACCTAGGCACATCTTTCCGGAGTTCTACCTCGAAATATCTGTAATCTCATAAGGAAGAATGGAAAACAAGGAATAACGTATCGTTGAAGAGGTCACGAATCTTGGCGGTGGCCATTATAATATATATAATATATTATGCTATTGAAAAACTTATTTATCTCTATATATTACATGTAGCCGGGAACAAAAATAATATGAACCATTTCAAATTGTATATTTTTAGGTCTTATTATGACATAAGTATTATTACTTATCATTCCAATAAAAATGTTTCAACAAGGAGGTCGCCGTCAACCTAGAGTTGTAATGGTGTTATTTAAATGGCATTATTATACTCTTGTTTTTTTTAAAACTAACTACCACATTACTTAACTTATTCAAGGTACTAAAATATACATTGTTCGCATACGTACGTTCACTAAACATCGTCACATTTGTTGTCCCAATTTAAGAGTTTTAATTAAACGACATTTGAATTTATCATATTTTATTAAATGATTTTCCCCGTTGTTACTTTAAGTATTTCTTTCAAACTTATTAGGCAGGTAGGTCGGTAGGTACTATTATGAATCATCATATCTGCAAAGTTCGAACTAAACATACACAACGAATAATACACATAACACATTACACATGTACAATAAAATGTGATGAGCATTAAACGCACCTTAAATTAAAGGCTAAATAGCCTAAAATGTAGACTAATATAAAACATTTTATGATCGCATTTGGGCTGTCAAACTTATCTACCTGACTAGCTCGGTCAAAAGCGTAATTTAAATAAATTGTGCTAATTTACGTTATGGCCTACGATTTCAACTAAACGCACTAAAATGTTCGACTCTTTAATTTAAAAACACAAGGGCACGGTTTATAATAAGATATGTGAAAAGGAAGATATATCCCAATTCTAGGAGGCTTATGCTAATACAATAAACTTCTTTTAAAATCAAATAATATTAGGTATAATTATTTTAAAAAATACATAGGTAGGTACCTACCTATAATATATTTGCACTCTTTGAATATTTAATACTGTAAACATTATGTATATTTTTAAATTATTGAAAATTTGTACCAGTATACATAATTAATATAAGAATTATATATTCTGTAGTGTTGCTGAAGTTGTATAAATACCTAATATTAAGAGGATTTTAGGGGCACATGCATCAAGACAAGTAGCATCTAAGTCTGTTTCTGATGTTGACCCCAATTCCAGATAAAAACTTATAGTCCATGAAATTTTTCTGAGAAAACAGTATAATTAGTGCTTTTCAAAAAAATTTAAGTTCTTCGAAATAATTTGTTGTGACAAGTTTTTAGTGATTGGATAACATAACTGTTAAAAACACTACAAAACACTGGTATTAAAAAAAAAGAATGCAAGGAATTATAATAGTTTTAGAAATTAATATTTAATATTCAAAATCTTTTAATTTAATATAAGTAATAACTAATGGTCCAATATTTAAAAATATCTTGAATATATCTTAAATAATAGGTAGGTACCTATAAGTACATGGTATAATTATATAACGAGCAAGGCGCAAACAATTCAGAATTATATTAAATCTACATTTTAGAGTAATAATTTGATGAATGTATATTGGTTTAATGATTTTATAATGACGTGTGATTTGTTGTTTTTGTGTCTGTCGTAATATTGGAGCAAAAAACATGCTTTAATTTTAACATTTAAGATACTTTATCGTATACAAATATTCAATTATTAAATTTATAAAGTACTTATAGAAGTTAAAAGTAACAGTACGTAGGTACTTTTTAAAATATAACCGTGTAGGTACTTACACCTATACTTGGCATTCACTCCCATATAGTAAAATTAAGGTACAATTCCTATGCACCAGAGTGATTCAAATTTAAACCTAGTTTATACATAATATTGTTATTAAGAGGATGTCAGCGCACTATTTGTTTTCTCTTTCTAGCCTACACGCAACATAAGTAAAACACATTTATGCGGAATCGTTTTTTCTATGTTTTTCAGTACCTAATCTTAGAGTAAAATCACCCATTACAAAAAAAATAGAGAATAATATTTCAGAGGGAATAGCATATCGATTATATAATTTATTGATATCTGACTTTGTATTCGACTTTCAAAATAAACAAAAAAATGTTATGAATTTAAATTGTTTTGAAACAATATTTAAACAAATCAATAAATTGTCATTCCCTCAAAAATAATATGCTCTATCTTTTTTGTAATAGGTGATTTTACTCTAAGATTACTTAAAAACAGAAAAAACGATTCTGCATAAATACTTTTTGCCTGTGTTGTGCGTGAACCAGAGAGCTGAGAAAACAAATAGTGAGCTGACATCCTCTAAAATACAAGTGATTTGAATCACGGGCGCGTCTGATAATTATTATTTGTTCTGTCATTCAAATTTAAATTTTTTTTAAATCATCCTTGAAGGAAAATATCACTAAAATCATAGACATGCCTTAGATACATATATGATATCAAATTATTTTGGTCCTATTTTTTAAACTATATTTACAGACATGAAAAGTAAAATTTTTTTGATTTTTATATTAATACAATTTTTCCTTGAAAAAAACTTGACAATTTAATTCAAGTTTCCTCATGTTGTTCATAATATTTTTATTTTTTTTATTTTTTATAAAACAAACATTTTATTTACAATCTATAATTATATATATCACAATAAGTAAATGTGATGGGGATGATTAACGTGAGAGGGAAGTCACCCAGTGGTGGCACCCCGTGGAAATCGATTTAAGGAGAGAGTAGGTCCCTACACCAGCTCCTTTTCAGGATCCTGGGTGGATTACCTGGGATTTGTTTGGATGATGGTTGAGTGATTATAGGATTTCAGTGAGTACCTAGGTACTGTATGTTTTGTATGTTTTTTTGTAGGTGATCATAGCATTGTTCATATTATATAGTAATATTATATGTACCAGGTACCTATATCAAAAATATATTCACAATATTATTGTTTTTTGAAGCGTTGAAATGGTGACCTGCAAGTTCATAAAAATTATGAAAATGTGTAAATTATTTTTTATTTTTTGATTTGATCTTTCTATTGTTTTTATTAAAAAAAAATATTAATGTTTCAACCCAATTGGATGTGTTGTATTATTATTACATGTTTATATAATATTAGAACTCTGTACCGTAATTTTTAGGAAGTTAACTTTTTATATAATTGACATTTCATCATACACAAATTCAGCTTTTTCTTAAGCTACACAACTACACACACACATGAATGAACCACTCAACCACCTACCTACTAAATTAGATTAAATACTTAAGTATCCAATCATGATTGAAAAAAGATTGTGATGATAAAGTACCAAATAAATAATAATACAATAACACAAAACAGATCGCTGTAATCACACTAAGTCCTTCCTAACTATAGGTACCTACCTAATATTTTTATAGACACAAACTATATAAAATGGTTAAAAGAAAAATTGGCAAAACTCACGTTTACGTCCCAGACATACCAAAATATACTAACGTTTTTCTCCTTGAAAAGAACTTCAGCCAATATATGAAAAATGTATTACTTAAATAAACGTCAAACATATCCCTTAATATTGACAGAAATTCACCATCGAACTTATACAATACATTCCTGCAGCAAACTCTTGGGATAAAGCATTCACCAGTCACCAAAGACAATGTAGCTAATGTAATTAAATTTAAATGACATCAACCGACGTAAAATAATTTGAACTCTTATTGTACCATACGTATTCGACTTTTAATTGTTGTTTGTTAATGACCGCAAATGCCGCGGTCTTTGTATTAACTAAAACATTTATATTACCTATATTATAATATATATTAATATGTTAATGTGCCTAACTATATTTTAATCTATAGCCGAGAAAACAAAAACTTTTGGTCACAACCCTTTTCCCTTTTTAATCACGCGTCTTTTACTCTATGGATAACTATACTGTTAATCAATGTAATAAAATATATAATAAATACCTAATATATATATGTGTGTATACCTATATCTATATTATGGTAAAAGTAATGTTTTATTTGGATTTAAAATCTTTTATCTTTAAATTTTTCTCCCCTATCCCTCCATCCAACAATATTTATTGTTTTACCACTGACTATACGACGTGTCGATCCGATGATGAACTATATGAACGTGATAATACATAATAAAGTTCTTCAGTCGGTGGTAGGTTTATAGGTATGTTTGGAGGATATCAAGACGTAGACATTATTGATGCAGGTATTGGTACCTAACGTAACTCACTTTAATACATTCTGGTTTCTACAAAGTAAAGCGATATTTCAACCACAACACTGAGTTTTATAAATAGAAAATATAATATCTTCGTCGTATATAAATTATGATATCGAAATTCCTACCTCAATGTAGGTAAATGAATAAAATATAATATTCTCGTTATATTAATATACGCAGATTTTGATATGGTAAATAGCCTAAAGTCTAAATTGTTGTTCACATTTCATTGTAATAATGTAATTTATGTTTGTACCTAGTTACCTAGTAGGTACATCAGCTATATACTCTGCAGTTACAGCGTTCGTTATCTTATTACTATTGGCAACCATTTGAATAAATTATTACGACTGTAGTCAATACTCCAACATATAGGACAGGGAAGTTATTGGATTTGAATGTTTTTCTACTCATTTGATTTATAGTAGGTATACCTGCTTAGTGCCTAACCCGAAATGCAAAATTGGTTAGGATATTTGAATATTTCTTTAGTAGCTAACTGCTGCTCATCTATTTTGATAATTTTCCAAATTTTAAAGCGTTTTCAGTAAAATGGTTACAAAAGTAGTGACTGCCGTGGCGCTTTTGTGTTGTTGCGGGGTGTAGAGACTAGCGTAGGTTTCCACTCGCTAAGGAATTAATTTTATTCCTATTTATTTCATTTTTAATTAAAAAGTATGTTTGGTATCGCACGGTCCAACCTATTTTTAAAAATTAAAAGTGTGGCGTACATTTCAAATCAGAATCTGTTATAAATTGTCGTCATTCTTTTACAGCCAAACCTGTGATTTTATTTGGACGTCGTGTGAACGTGTGATCATCTGTGTGCCAAGCCGCCAGGTGCTTGTGTATTGATAATCGCGGTATTTTAATGTTGTAGGCATTACGCTGTCCGATAGGCGATAACCATTAATTAGATATAAAATATGGGTTGGGTACCTAAAGCACAAATCTTATTCGCCCCACTGGGTGTCTGGGTACTGACGTGACGTTTAATAGCTAATGTGTACCCTGTGTCCGAGTTTGTAAAGGGACTGTCACGCACCAGTGCACCACCAACACTAGCCACAGCATCACTTCAATCAGTAGCCCTGAAACAGGTCGTCCACACATAATTTTCATTATTTTGTCCATCGGAAAAATGACCAACGCCATCTCTAACAGTTATCCGTCACCAAAGTGAAGTCGTGAACATTTACAGTTTATGCATCCACCGTCCGATGGCGCTGTACGTATTGTCTGGCAGCTGGTTGTATTATTATAATAATATTTTGGGAACCTGCCCGGAAATTATACTCGATACGACCATAATATTGTTGTCAACTTCATTTTAGTAAATATTAAGAGCTACTGATAATATTTTTAATGATAAATGTAATCAATAAAATATGTTCGTGAATATGATAACGTTTTTTATTTCAAAATATTATGTTCAAACGATTTCAAGTTGTACTGTGTTGTTCTACTCAGTGCTCGCTCTGCCTACGAATTACTGTTTTCTTGATTAGGTTAAGTCTGAACACACGTATTTAATTTTCTAAGTGAAACTTACTATCCAAGGATAAACTGTGTGTACTGAGTGGGTTTGTGATTTTCACTTTCTGTTTTTATACATAGTTATATATACTAATATATCATTGACTATAAATACTATTTAGTACTATTTTATAATCTGGGATAATATCTAATAGAGTCTGACTAATTCATTTAATTGATGTTCTTTGTGTTAGATAAATCAGTTTGCAGCATAATTACAATGGACTCGGACGATGAAATCCCATCATTGGTGACAGCTATTACATTGGATCCGGTGCCTGTGACAATTATAACCGGTTACTTAGGGTCTGGCAAGACAACTCTTTTAAATTATATACTTACGGAACAACACAATAAAAAAATCGCTGTCATATTGAACGAATTTGGCGAAGGTATGTAATATAACATTTTGCATTTAGCATGTTGCCTATATAATATGTCTTTTTGCAGTTTTCACCCAGTACGTATGATAGATATCATAATATATGTAAAAACAAAAGTCTTCTAAAAAAAAAATAAAGAAACTGCTCATAAGGACGTCTGTATACATATTTAAAAACATGTGTTTAATCTAAGCTAAAAAATAATAAAATAAAATTCAGCTACACTTAGGGAATAATAAACCATTTACTTGTATGTTGGGCGTCAAACACGTTGCTGAATGATCCTTATGACGCCAATTTGCGTCAGTATGCATTCAACGTGTTAACACAATATTATTCAATAGTATCATCATTATTAGTTTTTTATATCTGCTGAACAAATATTTATCCTAAACCTATCTTTCAAACTGTAAAAATACTTTGTACCAATTTTACAATAACATTTTATTGAGTTTACTTATTTATAATGTTAATTATTATTTTTTTGAAGGTGACACTATGGAAAAATCAATTGCTGTTGGTGAAAAAGGAAACCTTTGTGAAGAATGGCTTGAACTACAAAATGGCTGCTTATGTTGTTCCGTCAAAGATAACGGTGTGAAAGCAATCGAAAACCTTATGTCCAAGCGTGGAAAATTTGATTATATATTGTTAGAAACTACAGGGTTAGCTGATCCTGGTAACTTAGAACATTTCAAATAGATTAGCTGATGTAAAAAGCAACAAATACATTTATTCTTTTACATTTTTAGGACCTATTGCAAAATTATTTTGGATTGATACCGAACTGGGAAGTGATGTTCATTTAGATGGTTGGTAAATCAAATTTCTTACATTAATCTAGAAATATTATAGTTTTAGTAAAATTAATTTATTATTAATTATTTATATCATAAAAATATAAAAATAAATTTATGATTATTAAATAACTCAATTTCAAGTAATCAAACAATACTATTGTATATTAAATTCTACCTATAGATAGATATCATTTACTTAAAAATGATTTTATTTGAAAGGACACCACATCCGCTGTGTTGTCTCCGTCTTACAAGTGCGTAATATAGCAAATTTATGCTCTATAGATCACGTTTAGCTCCGTTAGTTTGAAAACTGGAGTGAATCTACCTATTATGAAACTTGTTGGTAAGAACATTCTCTGTGTTCAAATGTTGGTTTTTTAAGTTTTTAAGTAAAAAAAATGAACTATCTTAAAACATACAATCACAGATGATGTTCTTACCATCAAGTTTCATAATAAGTTGATTTACTCTAATTTTTAAATTAACGAAGCTAAATGTGATATGCTGAGCATAAATTTGCTGTTATACACTTGTAAGACGGAGACAACACTTGCGGGTGTGGCGTCCACTTAAGATTCATGAAAAGAAGTTGGTTCAGAAAATAACAGAAAGACATTTTCTGCTGGGAATTCAATAAGTTTTTATTAGGTATTTGATTGAAAATTTAATAGTGAGTGATATTATTAAATAATATTTTTGTGTATGTGTATCGATATTCGAAATATTAGAACATCATAATGTAGATATTATGTTAAATATTTAGTTACCAAGTGTACTTTTCATTACTTAGTAGGAATGTTGCATTATCAATGATGTTTACTCTTGTAGGAAAAAAATACTTGAAGTTAACAATATCTATGTGAACTTAAAATTCATTGATATTGTTATTACATATCTAAATCTAATACTGCACAATTAATAATAATATTAAACATTAAATTAATATAAAAATCAATTAATTTTACTATATTGATTTTGACAAATAAGGAATGTTATATGCTTCTTATAGTACTTAAAATAATAAAATAATCTAAATGTATACATTTTCAGGAATAGTCTGTGTCATTGATAGCAAGAACGCAAATAAAGTAAGGTACCTACTTTAATAATTTATTATTAATATGAGTTCAAAAGCATTAATTAAATATACAATATATTAAAACAATGTGAAAAGTTGAATTTAAGTGTTCAAATTAGGAATGAAATATATTTACTTGCCTTTTGATTTCTATAGTAATAAATTGTTATTTAAAAAAGGGTTCTTCTTTATAATATTATCTAAAAATTAAAACTAATTTTACCTTTACGGTAATTTATTTATTTTTTCTTTGATGCAATATTGCACATTACTACTTTTTTGTGCTACTTCGTTTTAATCTTGGTACATATTGATATTGATTTATCCAATTACTAAATCTTTAGGTTTTAACCATATTCTTGACATGTCATATATTTAATACGTATAACAGAACACTTTTTATGATGCTGCTATTGAATAGAGGACAAATTTTTAGATTGATACAAGGAATACTGAAATTATATTGATGGTTTCATCAAGAAAATCATTTAATCAGAACATATTATTCTATGTTTCTGTATAATATCATATTTTTCCTAAATTCACCAAGACGCTTGATAGAGTACATATTTTCATTGGGTTTCTTTTTATACAGAGTACTATTTGCATGAAGAAAATCAAATGTTAACTTCATTATACCTCTAAACGATAATATTAAACTTGTCACAAATACCTCTCATATTGTCAATATGAAATTTTCTAGGATAGGTATATATAATTACTAAATTAGACTTTATTAACTATACAAATTTATAAACTTATAAGTTAACAAAATTTGGTGAATAAAATACATTTTTATAATTTGCATTATTATAATTTTTAGAGG
The DNA here is from genome assembly GCA_016617965.1 of Macrosiphum rosae. Classification (NCBI taxonomy): domain Eukaryota; kingdom Metazoa; phylum Arthropoda; class Insecta; order Hemiptera; family Aphididae; genus Macrosiphum; species Macrosiphum rosae. The sequence continues at coordinate 1,514 of WHPZ01586815.1, read as the reverse complement.
ATGACTAAAATAATAGATTATTTTATTAGTAACACTTAAGAATGATTTTCAATACCAATCACATTATGTTAATATTTAACATTTACTATTTTCATAAAATAAAAAAAAACCATATTTATGTATTTTTGAGGTGTAGAATATGGTTTTGATTGGATGGATTACCATTGATTTATAGCTTATACTTCATAGTATTATGACAAGTGAATATAGCTTATACTTTTTTATTTTTATTAAATTAATTAAAAAATATCTTGATATCATCAGGTTGCTCAGTTGCTGTGGTAAAAACGATATGAATTTTTTATTTAATTTTCCGATTAGTTCTTCTTATTTATTGACATTCCAATCCACAGTCTTAATATTTTCAAAGTTTTTTATTTTTTCATTATTCCTTTTACTTTTTTTTTCATTATTATAATTTTTTTTTTATAAATGCAAATCCCTTTAGAACCCTTCATTGTTTTTCAGCCTTGTCCGCATAGTTTACATAATGAGAAAACAGAAGAATTCCAATTTAGTTTCCATGCTTAAACTTATCCCATGACTTCTCATCAAAGGTAGTTTTGTTCATTGTGAATCTTAGACATGTTAAATTTTGTTTTTCAGCATCTTGGCAACAGTTTACTTGATGAACCTAACTTGGATATTGTAAACCCTTCAACAAGGTTAGTTAATTTAACATTATTAAGGATATTCATTTAAAATAATCTGTTATTTATAAAATTGGTCACACATTTTCTCAAATTTGTTTCAAAGACTTGTTAGAGTTAGTTTTTAGATGTTATAATAATTTATTAATTATGACTAGGAAAGTAGGTAGGTGCTGTACAATTTCTGTGTAGATAAATTTTTATAATTTTATGCAGGTACTAAATAAGTTAGGAGATTGAATAAAAATCTGTTATTATTAAAATAATTATTTATTACCTACTTATTACTTATTAAAACAAGAAGAAAATGGATATAATATATATAAATAAATAGTTTCAAGAGTAAATATTTGTTGGTTTTAATATGTTAAGTTTTAATAATTATACTCATTTATTAGTAACAAAATTACAGATTATAGGTATGGTTGGCACTCCCTGAAATACCCGGGAATCGAAATAAACTAGAAAGTTCCAGGGACCCTTAATACCCTCAGGAACAGGAACGAGGGGACTCCAAAAAAATAATAACCTATATTTGTATAAATGATTTATTTATTTTTAATAATAGGTACTTCATAATTATAAGTTAAATCATATTTCAAACATTAGGGCCGGGTTGCATAAACGTTCTGTAATGACTTACAGATCTGTAAGTGCGTTAACGGCTCTGTAAATAAAATTAGGTGTTGCTTGAACGCTCGGTAAAGTTACCGGCTCTGTAAATTATCGGCTACCGGACCTGTAAACTACAGATAGGTTTTTGCATCTGTAACTACTTACAGATCGGTTAAAATAATATAATTGATAAGAAAAACACATTTTATTATGATAAGGAATTTTTTTATTTGGTGTTATCAAAAATAA
>WHPZ01586813.1:18676-34200 GCA_016617965.1 Macrosiphum rosae | reverse complement strand
ATAGTTGTGTATGTATACGATATTAATGTTATACCTACCTAATAATAGTAGGTAATAAGTTATAAGTTTTAACTAAAATATTCAGATAATATTAATATGATAATGATTAATGAACAGCGGATATAGATAATAGATATAAGCTCAATTAAGGAGGCTGGAGTAGTGGAGTGGCTATGCACCCTCAAAAGTTACGCACAGCCTCCCTCCCTCCTAAATAAATAACTCTCTGAATTCACATGATATTAAATTAATATGAATAAATAAAAAATAAGTTAAAATAAAAGTAACTTTAACTTTTTAACTCGTTAATGCCCAGCCTTGTTTACAAGATTATTTTTTATACAACTTGCAATAATAATACTACACTACACTACACTAGAACGTACTAATAATACCTATTATAGTATCCGTATTATATTATGACTTATGAGTTATGATTTATTGTAACTACGTCATCTGCCATCTGCTACACATTTCGGTCAGGAAACATTAAATCCTATAAATTATTATAAAATTAAACTCAACTAATAATAATATTATAATAATATAAATGGGCTACGGTGCTGACCATTTTAATATTCAATGACCCCGGACCGAGCAAATACCTACCTAATTTCCTCCTGGAAATTCAAAATTTATTGTTATTAGATATTTATAATATATCATGATTAAATTACCAGGCATAATCTCTAGATTAGATTATTTCATTATTCTTCTCCAGACGTAGAGTCAAAAGAAAGTTCAAGAATGCCGTGCTTCGCGGTCTATAGTAGGTTTATAAAAAACGTGCTACTCGATATTTTCCACTTCGAAGAAAATGTATGAATCATTAATATGTATTAATAAGTAACCGTGCATTTTATATTATATAGGTAACCTAGGGGGAATCAGGTAATTTTTACATTTTATTCTTGTCTCTGGTGATAAACAAAGCGTTACGAAAATCGGTTGGAAAATAAAAATATCCGTACACAGTCCAAAAACATATTTATATTAATATATTATTTCGAAAGTTTTTCGTTTTTATACCCGCCGCGCCGCCGTAAAATAATATCATTATAGATTATAATGACATTTTTTTATAAATTATAATAATATAACAATAAATTTAATATTATAGTTATAATATCCGGAGAGCAAAAACATCGTTTTTCTTTTCTACACACATTATTATTTTTTTTTAACAAATCGCGTAATCCGTATAGGTTCGGTCCGACCGGACGGACGGACGGCGACTATGACGACGACAACGTTTACCGTGTTGGGGGATGAGAGCAAAATAATAATATATCATACTTGTATTTAAGGTACCCATTTTCGCCGGTCGCATTGCTCGCACGTGTCGCACAAGGAAATCTGTCGGTTGCGCGCAGCGGTGGTCCTCGTATGTAGCAGTCGCATATTATACATTAGAGTCCTCTCCTCGAGTAGCCTCCCTCGCCCTGCTCACCCCGCGCGGCACACCCTAAATCATAAGTATACGTACGAACATTACGAACGCACGCACTGTACACACGTCGCATATATACATATACAAAATACGATATTATTATAAAACGCCCAACGTGTCTCCCGCCCGCATACGTCATCGGCAGCAGCGGTCTTTTTTGCATTAATCACTCGAGTCGACGACGACGGCGACGCCGCCGCTGCCGTTTAATTTTGGGACGTCCGTCCCATTAGCGCAGCAACGACGGCAGCAGTCCACTATTATAGCTGCTGCTGGTCGTGTTATCCGGGGTCGTCTTGTCAGGTCCGCGGGTGGCGAACACACCCCGCCGCACGCGCGTCGCCAAGAGAAAAATACGAAATAAAAATATATTAATAATATTATATACAATATTATATATTATTATGTTTCGATGCTTGTATGGACGGAGAAACGTGTGCGTGCCCGCCATAAATTGTGTCAACGCTCCACCCGGACGCGTTTGGTGCGCACACAAAAATATATATTAATCACGATCGTATGTCACTGCCAAATTGGCGGTCGTCCGGTCTATATAATTATTTTATATATATATATATTATATTTATGGGTACTTCCAAGCATTCTCAGTTCCTTTAAAAACTAGCTGCACACCGCACCCCGCACGCCGGATATTCGTTTTATATTTTCGCACGTTTCTCTTTCTCTCCTCCGCATAATATTTTGATCGTACACCTCGCACTTGAGTGCACCTCAAGCCTAACCTAACCGTGACGTTCGCATTTGTTGTTGTCTCCTTCTCACCAGTGCGTAACGTGGAAAATGTACGTTTACCTTCGTTAATTTCAACAATAATAATATGTATTGACCTATTACGTACCACGCTTATAAAGGTGACAACATTGTCTGAGTTCGAATGAAAGAATTGTGTTGGTTATTGGAATTTTAAAGCAAGCTATTGCTAATGTTATTGTTGTATATATACAAAGTATGTGTAAAATATTAAAATTAAAAAATGCTGATATTTTGCTTAGAAAAAAAAACATCAAAAAGCACCTTCATCGAAATATTGATAATGTTGCCGCCTTTAAGTTTGGTCACAAGTCTATTCGTTTTAATGTTAAATATTTAAATCCGACAACGCTTAACATGATACTTACTGGGTGGAATGAACGTAAACCCTACACTTTCAAACAATTTTGCTTCTGGTCATTTATCATTGTTCACAGCGCACCATACATATATATACTATTTTGTTTCTGTGTCGTAAAATCGCCTTCTATACCTACCACATGTGGTGTAAACTGTGACCTCTGTAATATGATTTGTACAACATGACAAATGTATTTTATAAACTACAAAAGAACTACAAAAAAGAATATGTACATAATTATTTTTGAAGATAAAATGTTTGATTATCTATATCTTGTGTTGGTGATAGAGAGTTATTATATGATATACTATATTAATAGAAATTATTTTATATAAATCAATTATTATTAATCATCCTTACAAATAAATCCAACAATTCTTCCGACATACTATTCACCATCATAATATCGTAATCCTCGTATGCGTAAATGGCCAAGGAACCTATTATTAACGATGATTAAACGATATTCTGCACATTATAGGTAAAAATAAATAAATCATAGGACAAAAATATATTTGATGTAGTTTTAATGGACACCCGTTGAACCTTCTTATATTCACCTAGGTATATCTTATTTTATACGTATTGCTATAATTTATTGTGGATATAATAGGTATGTGCACAGAATATAAGTACTCACTTTCTTAATAAAATTTAAATCAATCACATATCAGTAAATCGTTTGAGTGCATAAAATGAATCATGACGTCACTTTCAGCACAATAATATTATCATAAAATATCTTTGCGTTAGGCTTCGGAATTGCACAGAGCGTTTTTAACACGTCTTATTATTTCATGATCGACAGGTTATTTTATTTTGTTTAGAACTTATACGCCTACTATAGAAACGAGTAAATCATTACACCGAGTACGTGCGAAACAGGTGGTCTCTCTGCCGGAGGCCGGATTGATAACTTAATGTACTACACATGTGTATAATTTATATTATATATATATATATATATACAAACCTATCTAGAAACTGGAAATCCAATTGATCACCGGGTCGCGTTCCTGTGGTATACGAAGCTGCTTCCGGGCCCAGAACACGTGCGGCGGTGTTGGAAAACGCAATGGGATAGTTTCGCAAATATATTATTATGTATGTATATATTATATATATTATACGAAGCGATCGATGCCTGGCTATTATATACACCACTATGCGGAAACTAAATAGGTCTAAATATCATATATCACATTCCAATATGCCGTACGCCTATATATTAGCATTTAACTCCCGTATAATATACATAATATTAAATAGAAAAGCGTTGAAAATTACTGTTGACCGTTGCTGTTGCGCGAAATAACGGGGTCTATTCCAATTTCCAACGTACCTATATAAATAATAAACATCATCCGCATAATATAATAATGTACATTCAAAATTGTCATATGATAATATTAGTACCTATCTATAAGTCACCACAAAAGAGTTATACGCATAGGAGCCATATAACTACGATTTAACCACCGTAGTCCGCTGACGTAATAGGCAATTTAGTAATTTTTTCAGCTAGTTTGAGTTAAGTTAAGTATAGAAACTAACTAGGTAAGTTAGATATATTGGAAACTACTTATTATTCTTACTTAATTAGTTTCTATGCTAATGTAACTTAACTTTAGCTAGCTGAAAAAATAAATAAATTGCCTATAGGTAATAGCTCTAACGTTCATGGACTACGCGCGGTGGTAAGTTGGTAAAAATAATAACTTGAATTAGAAATTTACTATCCCGTTTATACAATTGCAAAGTATTACACTAAATTCATAATTAGGTACTCACTTAACTACTAACTATCTATATCTATCTATATTATAATCATAGTTTAAACTGTATGCATTACAAGAAATATAAGGGTTCGATAAAAATAATAATATATCTATCATTACAAAATAGTAAATACTAAATATTAATTATTAATTATTATCCACTCGGCAAATCCACAGTTATACGTTTATACGAAACACCAAGATTTTTTCAGTAAAAAAGAATCTAGAATGTAGTTAAAAAAAATTTTTTCAAAAAAATTCGCAAAACAGTAATTGGATGCATACATATATTGTAAATATAATAAATATATATATAAATATAATTGTAATGCATTATCGATAGATGGTATACCATTTAGATCGATAGGAGGTTTGAGTTAATATTAATCATTGAATTATTTCATATAATATTCAATAACCTGCAGCTAGGTATATGGTTAAATATTATAACATATAATTTATTATAGGTACTACAAGAATCGAACTTTGTTGCACTAAAAATGCATCAAAATTGCATTACCTATAGAACTTACAATAATTGCGTTAAAAATCAAACGTTTATTTAACATAATGTCATAATGTATTCAAAGTTTTACTTATTTAATTTACGCAGTTGAACTCTAAAATGTTTGTGAAGTTGTAGAGAACTTTAAGTTTTCAAATACTTTAAATGTGAGTAAAACAATTTCACTGGCTCTGTAATGACGTCTATTACTACATTTGCCACATAGCATTCTTCGACGTCACGGAGTTCGTTATTTCATACAAAAATCAAAATTACATTAGCTTTTATCTTAAATGCATTTTTTTTGTCGTTTTATCATAATAATATAGTTATATAAAAACCAATAGACACACCTATCACAAAAAGTTTCAAAATTGAATATTTAATTTTAAAAAAACTTAGGAATTAACCGTTTAATGACCTTTAGTGAGTTTTGAGTATACCTAATCATTAATCAGTTCACTGTAAATTATTGTAATGGATGAATAAATGTATTTTTATCAAACTCTTATAAATAAAAATGTAGATTTTATGAACTTTCGACACATTGAAATTTCTATAAGATCAACTTATGAAAATTCTTGCCTATTCAATTTTCGAGCTTTTTAACCGAGAAAAAAATAATTAATCAAAGTAAATCAAAACAATATACTATAATATAAGTAGAAATATTTTAAATATTTAAAAAAAAACTATCTCAAAAGGACCCAAAATATTTATTTTTATTTTTATACATCATATCTCAAAAATTCTAATATAATTAGGTACCTTGGCAATTTTAAAGTGGTTACCTAGAATATATTACATAACAATTATTAAATAATAGAAACTAATTGATTTTGTGAAAAACCATGCACAATTTGTAATTATTATTATTTTCCCAGTCATTAAAAAAAATTACTGTGAATTTGTGCGCTTTTCACGAGAGTAAACACTAGATCAAATTTTCTACCAGAAGCCAACCTCAACTTTGAAGATTGGAGCGAATTAACAACATTAAAAAAAATATACCATCCCATAGCTCCACTCATGGTCTAAAATAATTATACAAATTGCATAATATATAAAATATAAACATCACACTATTATATTGCAACTAAAACGTTTTTAATAAAACTATAATATGATTGTATTTTAAACTCTATTATAGTAGGTATTTATTATGATTTATGTTCCTTTCGTGAAACACGATTATAACTTATTCTCATTATATTATACATGGGTAGCAATTGTATTTATCACACCGCGATGGTGCTAAGAAATATCGTCAGAATATAATATAACATGAAGTAAAAGGTATGTGGCACAATTATATTATGATTATCAAATATTATTATACCATTGTATTTAAAAGATTATTTTTTGTACTGTATGCGTATACAAACAAAACCAGCTACAAAATATTATGCGTTGGGGAGCTGTACGTCTCCACCAACGACACGGTGACCGTAAGTATTTTCTGGTGCGACTCTTGCGTTGCAGTGTACGTGTAATGAAAACGATCTGAAGGATTGATGTTTTGCATGGACAGTAACGAGTTGATGTCCTTGTGCCAGCGACGTTGCGGCTTCACGCTGAACATAAAGTATCCGTTGAAAATCTTTTTTATGGTTTCCGCCTGCCTCCTGAGTGCAAACATTTTCAAACAAACGCATTGTTATACACAATATTATAATATAATACGCAAACTATGTGTTAAAATACCTATAGCATAGAGGTATATTATTGAGTTACTCGGCCGAGCTAAAGACGTATCATTGTATTTTTCTAAAAACCCGCACAGCTCTAATATTATCGTTATTATTATATTAACATGCCATCAACATATCATTATTATAAAATATTATATTATATTGATATTATATCGACGTCACCGCCACCGCCGCACCGCGATCGGTCGTAAAAGACGATTTTATGGTGACCGGTTTGTCGTCGGACCTTATCGATGTATTACATATTATAATGTGTTACGTTACGGACGAGCACAATATATTAAGTATTCATATTTATGTTCAATATTATTAAGCTACGCGTTGTTGGCGTCCTAAGCGCCAGGTCGACGTTTCGCGCACATCTATGCCTAAAATGATAATATGTTTTCCGTCTGTATAAGGTACACCATCATAATAATATATGTATAGTATAGGTATACCTATAAGGCTATAACACGCTACGTAACGCCTATGCGTCTTCTCGATACGTATTATAGTTGTACGTTATGTATAATATTATAAGGTGCGCATATTATTATTATGACCTTTATTTTATGGGACTCGTGCGGCGGCGCCGAGTGTTCATTAACATAATATGGTTTACGGATAGGTATAATATATTATATTTATGGCGGCGTTTTATCGTCGCAGCATATCGCGTATATAACTATTATAATAATATAATAATATTATAGCCCCACCTCTAAAATATTATCCTACTTACACGGTCGAGTGTGTGTTTATATACCAACGATAAATTATCAATATACAATACATAATATATATGTATAATAATGTATAGGCAAATATAAAGCAAATATTCACTGCCTGCTGGAGACGGTTGTGTAGTATCGTAACTATAGCGATATAATATTGTACGCGATACACAAAACACGGTGCTATAATATTATACTGGTGTATCTCTGTTATAATATAAACCGATGCCGATTGGCCCGCGGTGAACTGAGGTACCTCCGCGGGCCAATCGGCATCGGTATAACTCGCTTTTTTTTTAAACTAATCGACCGAAATGGGCAATCTGTCTGCGGTGGCACTTGGTATGTTTTCCAACGTGCGGTTCAAACCACTCTCCAAACTTTCGTGATATCTCTTAAGCCGGGTATCCATATACAACCGTGCATCGGATCCCTCGAATTAATGTATAACCCTCCTGATTGGCCGAAACATATTTTGTTTGATAAAGCAGATATACGTAGGTAGCTATTACCACAGACTTATTAATATATATGGACTGCGCGTCCCCCATTCCCTGCTATTGGTCGCCAAATGCTAACATTGTTAGAAATAATTGGGACAATACCTCAGGAATACCTATGATGGGTACTACCTAAGTTTTATGCTATCTTGTTCTTACAATGTTGGCCCCCGGGCTTTTCTCTCTGCTATCAACAATGTTCGGTTGTATTCGACTTGTCAACTTGTGTAGTTATAAATGTCTAGTAATGGTTACCATAGTATTTATCAGAAGGACGTACTTATTTTTATCACAGCTGTGTAGGTATTACATATTATTTTATTTATTATAGTGTAACGGTACATGGTTCACGAATCATGGTAATATGGAAACCCGGCTTTATAAAACAATCTCTGAAATTTGGCCAGGTCAGGGCTGTGAGCTTGTCTATAACTGTGATACTATAGTCAACCACGGCGGACTTACTTGGCCGGCAACTGGAACGTGGCGCAGTTGAGGTCAGGGCTGATCCGCGGGAGCGGGCCGTGTTCCGTATCGTAGTGGTTGGTTATGGTGTCCACGCGGGCCACGTACCCGCAGTTCTTCATCGGGCACGTGAACAAGTTCCTCATGCAACCCGTCCGGTAGTGGTCACGGAGTTCCTCGACTGTGTACCACCCATTCGCGCAGTCGACTTGTCCGGGGACGGGTGACCCGCCGTCCATCATGCCATTCGCGCGGTACTTACACCTCAACTTCATCGCGGACACCAGCCAGTCCAACGTCGTGTTCGACCTTTTGAGGAATCGGCAACCACATGCGCACCGCGACTGGTACTTGGTGCACGTCGGGCAGGCCACGTGAGCCTCCACGCACAACTGGTACGGTGGCAACGACTGCCCGCCACACGTGTAGCACGCCACCAACCGTTCGATTTCCGGACACAAGGCGTCCATGATGTGCAGTTGTCGACCAAGTCTCTGTTGCAGTATATGTTGATGATAGTCCGAGCCGCCTGTGTATTCGTTGACGCGGACTCTATAATAGGTGTATTATATTATTTTATTAAATATACTCGATTAATGCTTCGGCATACAACGTGAAGTTCGACATTTATATTTCCACCAATTGCCTATATAGCCTATAATATGTAATATGATTGAATAATAACACAACTAAATGAATAACAAACGCGTGCAGGGTTTCCAACGTTACCGCATACCACGATTCCTGCGTATATACGTATAGAATAATAAATCCCCCACCCCCCAGAAATTGGTCGCATCGATCCGGCTCACTCTCAATTGGGCGGACAAAGTTTGAACTGGTATAGATGAATAGAAAGAAGCCTTTAAGCTATTACTACATACATAATACAACTATACGACTATACATAATATGCATATAATATTATATGCAAAACAGAAATTCGTATACAAGCACTAGCTGTAGGTATTGCAAAACAAATATTGTTATCAAACCTAATTCCTTTTGTAAGAAAGCTGTGCAAAGATAAAAACAAGCAACTCGCAACTGCATTAAATTCATAATCGTGATACGGCTACAACGTAATAATTATTACTTTTATGCATATTATTATTGTCATCTATATGAAACCGATAGTAAATTAGCATTTTGTTAAAAATTGATTTGAAAAAGTGGGTTTCATGTCAGAACAATTTTTTTCAAATCCTTGTTATTGACAGATACAAATTTTAAAAACGATCCTTAGTATTATATAATATTATATTGAGCAATACAATTTTGCACTCGCCCTTCCGTGAAATTCTACGCACAATAATAATATATTAATATTACATGGTTCGTTTGATTTATTCGTTGAAACTATATACCAATTCACACTCAGGACTCCGATTACAATTATAATGGGTTAATATTTATACATACTAAATTATGTCTTTGGCTTTATTAATTATTATCATTTATAAATTATAAGTCACATAAAGGTAACGTTACCTCCCTTATTTTTAGAACTTGAATACTTTTTTAAATTATTGTATTTATTTTAATATTTACAATTTTAAAGTACAAAATATTAACATAGGTAGGTACTTATAAACATATTGTTTTTTTTTTAATAAAGATAATTTAATACTAGTAGTATAAAAAGGTTGCTAAAGTATTAATTGTATCCAAATATATTTTGAGTAAAATGTGTAAAAAGTTAGTACCTATGAGTGAAACCTAGTCAATAACTATTTAAATGTATCCCAAAATAATTGAAAATATTATCTGAATTAATCATTTCGACATAGGTACTATAGTAAAATCCCAAATGATATTTTAGCAAATCAAATGTAAAAATGTTACCATCACAAGAAAGAATTACATATTTAATACAAATATAATGCTATTGGTTGTTATGAATTCCACATAGTAATATTTAATACACATACGTTTCCATTTTGCTCGTATATATATAACATAATATGTATGGATATATTCAATAAATATAGTACTCACTTAAGTTATTGCACGTCGAGGGATTTGGATGAAATGTTTCCTCGTCACTAGTCCTTTTTGTTATCGTCGTCGCTCTCGTCTTACACTTAACTCAAATACAGTGGTTGGTGAGCGGTGTACAACTGATATTCAGTATCTTGCTATCGACTGTATTAAGCGATTGGAAATGCCCTTCCACGATGATAACCTACACACACATAATATTATGTGTGTTAGTTCTATACATTTGAATTAGATGTCTTTCCATCAATAAGCTAACTACAACGTCGTTACGATCATAGTAGTAATAAAGGTGTAATGTTATAGAAATTTTCGATTCATCATTAGAAACGAGTATATAATATACTATATACCAGGTACCTGCGTGGATATAAGCTATATAAGACTGAACATGACACTCATTCGCACTAAGGTGTGAAATTATCGAACACAATAGGTACACGCATATACCTAACTATAATACAATATCCTATTAACTGCTAACGAGCTGTTTTACAGTATTCAGAACGATTATGTGTGGTTATTAATTTACAATTTATACTTATATACATCAAAAAGTCGATTATTATTCGATTAATCGGTTGTTAATACTTATAAGAAATGATCTAACAAACCAATAAATCGATGTAAAAGTTGATGAGTTGAAATATTTGAGCAGGTATATATATTATGAACATGTGTATTCATCTACATAAATGTATTATAATATATTCTATATCATATTGTATCCGATTGTTAAATATATAGTAGTATATGAATTTACATATTGATCATTGTGTATATATGTATAATTTCTTTATGCAATATGCATGTGTGCTATTTATGGATATCGGGTTATTGATGATTTAGAGTGGGTGAAATACTGAAATATTTGACTGGTTTAATATTATACTATTATGTATGTATGCAGTGGTGTGAGTATATATATATTATATGTATATATGCATTTATGATTTATGTATGCCGTATGTCTCGCAGTGACGTATTGTGGAGGCGGTCATTTTATTTCCATACATGTGTGTTTGATTATTAAATGTAAGTTTCTAGTATATCAGTAATATTATATTGTTGCCATTGGTTAAAAAAATAAAATAGTTATTATGGTTGGACATAACTTTAAACCTGTATTTTATATTTGATCAAAACAACCCAAATAACTGTGCAACTGCGTTAAAAATCTGTACAGCTTTCGTTTACGTCGGGCGACGCCGGTAGATTATATATTAAATATTTATTGAAATAATATTAGGCAAGTACATAGGTATATAAATAAATAAATATTAAACATCTCGTTCGACTAACACGTTATTCATTTTGGTATACTATTAAATAATATATTATATTCTGCTTTCGATCCAATTGACGTCCCGCCGTTCGGAGCGCCAACTGCAGCGATGTCTGTACAATATTGTAATGTAATAATGTAAAATAATATGTCATAGTGCAGACTCTAGTCGGTGGCGGGCGGCAACAAAGTTACGATATTAATATGTATTTTTTCTGACGTGACGTCGCCAAAACGATATTCGTTGGGACCTATAATATAAAATATATGCTCGAAAACCGGAGAACCCGCCACGCGCCATATAATATAATATTTTTTCGGCGCCGTCTCGGTGAGTATAGCCTCAGATCGAGACGCGTCTAAATATTAATATTGTATGTCGTGCAAAAACATTACCTATACTACACGGTATGTCGGACACGCGGCGCTTTCGGTGGACAAAAAAAATAATAACGCTTTCCAGATGGCCGTTGAAGTGTATCGAGCGTATAGTATATAATATTATGATTATGTCACGATAAGATTCGGGCCAGGCCGATTTACGGTTGTCTCGTCTTCGGATAGACGCCAAACCTTATAACATAATATTACTATGCATACACATGCGCATAAAACAGATATAACCCAATAACCCCACCGGGTGGACACTCGCGTAATAATAATATAATATAATATAATATGTATAATATGGATGTGTGTATACGGGGTGCTCGCGGAAGCGAAAATAAGGTCTTTATATTATTATTATTACCATTATAACGGCCTAACGCCCGCGCTGCTTGAACTTTACACGCCCGTCGGGGCCAAAGGTACTACCTATATAATATAGAGTATATAAGTGCAATATATACATACATATATATCGACCGTTGGTGTGTACTTCTTATATGTGTGTATAATAATATATACGACTGCCCTTTACAAACCGTGTGTCCTAAAAGGGTTAACCCGAACTGCTATAAAGGAAAGTAAATACCAATTTTTTTTTTTTTTATGTGTCCACGACGTTAAATCCTATATCCTTCGTCCCCGGGGTCCTTCTTCCCGGTCGCGGCTACTATACTATTATTATACGCACATTATCTTATTACACGCGCTGCAGTCGTCGTCGCACTGTTACATATATTGTCGTGCACTAAACAGAAATGTGAATTATTAATATATATATGTACATACCACGCTACTGATGCGTACTGTACCATGAACCCTGCATGTGCATTGACGATCGTCGACTTGAGAAGTCCTGAAACGAAAAAGAAAAAAAAAATCTGAACCCATAAACACTGCAAACCAACCCTATCCTCGCTCCGCGGGTGTCCGCCACCGTCTCCGTATTTTGTCACATTATCGCCGCTGCACATCCGCATACAATATATCGTAATATAATGCATAACGCGACACACAACATAATATATTACATACTATGGGTAGCCATAATGCGTGTTCGACTTGACATTGAAACGTGGTCAATGTCGCACTTAACGTGACCATGAGATACTTACGCATATATATACGTATTATTATTGTTGTGTGTGTGCGTTGTGTGCATTATATTATAATATATTTTCATTGTGTGCGCTCGTCTTGACGGCCGGAGAAGCCTGAGAAAAAACGTTCGGTCGAGTTTTTGTTGCGACTCGAGGAAAAAAAATACAACCGAAAACCGTATGGTTTCCGCGTTCGATAAAATACACACAATAATATTATACACGATAACATAATAATATATGGCCCGAGACGCGTTACAATAATAATAATATTATACATAAATATATATTATTTAGACGTCGGTACACTATTACATATATATATATAAGTACAGTTAGTTAGTAGCTATATATCGCGTATCGGTAGGGGCGTAAAAAAAAAAATAATAGCAAGAGTACACGTTTATAAGTATATATAACCATAGCGTGACTAATCCGAACGTTTCGAAAATAGTAAGTGATGTCTCGTACATATTATAATAATAGCAATAATAACATAGTATTACATTGTATAGGTAGGTATATAAATGCGCTCATCGGGTATGTATACGCGGAAACAACGCTCGGGGGCGCTAACGATTGTGGAGGAGGGGGGGGGAGGTGAAAAAAAACGAAACGTTTCCCGTGCGCCATGCAGTACCTATGTATAGTTTTTATCGATGGAAAGAAAGAGCGTCGGCGAGGGAGGAAAATAGTCTTTCACTATTCAAATATTATACACACAAACGCGAGACGAAAAACGAAAACAAATTCGCCGTCGAATCAACGCAAAATCCCCCAAACGTTTTCACTTTGTTTTCCGAAAAACATATATATGTGAAAACCCGGTGGCGGAAAAATGTGCTTTTATTCGCCGTGGAAAGCTGCTACGTACGCAAACAACGACTATACACATAGTCTATTGTGCAATCACATAAACTCGCGGTATATATAGGTATGCGTACCTACACTAGTGCCTTGTTAACATATCATTTTAAGCGCCCCTTATAATATATTTATCTGAAAAAAATAAACTATTTAAATCATCGCACTGTAATTTGAAACACAGCACATGATTGTATTGTATTTAAATAGCCATCGCCGTGTAAAAACAATTTTCAGCGGATACTCTCCGATTCGGGATCGTCTGGTCAGGGAGTGAAATCGTGTGCAATACCATATTATGTTGTGTGTATTACGAAATGTTGGAATGTTCCTGTAGGTAGTTGTTGTAGGCAGTTGTTGTAGGCAGTCGTGGACTGCAGTGACCTGTACTATGAATATACTCGTTACTATTAAATTTTACATATTTTGAATATTGACTACCTGTTTAAATCTATGATTGTGTATTAGTAATTACTTAAAACTTGAAATTTAACAATCTTTAAAATGTTAACCGTTAACTTTTTATGATCAACACAAAACCAAATGGGATTGGAAACGTTGTGTTTCTTGTACCATTTTACAAATATAAAGTAGACAAAATTATACATTTTATAATTAACCAATTTCGATTCTGTTGAAAAGCATACGTTTTAACCTCTTTTCTAGTGTTCTTAGAGAATCATATTTCAAAAATAAAACATTTGATAAAAAAATCTACTCCCATCACAATTCACAGTAATTCCTAGAAAAATTTGATTAATTCAAATATTTTTTCAAAATTAAAATCAATTTACTTTTAATATTCTAATTTTTAACCTTTTACAAATTACCAAGACATAAAACTGGTATATTATTATGTATGGTCGACCCGATGCAATAAGTACTTTATTTGAAATGATACATTTTTTGGTCCCTGCGTGTCTACATCATCCGATCCACTCATTCTTCTACAGATGTTTCAATGATATTGTCAATTGTACATTGTATCCTTGTATGTATAATTTATGTAAATTAGATGTACACCTATACCGTATGGTAATAAGGACTTCTGTAGTAGTTATATATAAATATGTTATATTGGATATTGATGTGTTATCAATATTGTGAGAAAAGGTCTGTAATATTGTTTTTTTCTACCTTTTTAATAAATTTTTTGAGGTATTTTAGCTTCAATACTGTAAACCATCATATTTTTGGCAATTCCTACCAAATTTCGTCGTTTTTCTACTAAAAAGTTGAAGATTCGGAGATACATTTATCAATGTCCGGTTTCGGCAACAGCGGAGAACTCACAGACTATTTCACGTTACTTGCATTCAGTTATAATAATTTAACTATCAATTATTCTATTGAATCTAATCAAAAATTAGTGCATAAGTACCTACTCCGATAAACATGTATCATACTAAATTTAAAAAAAAATATTCAACAACCATTTTTAACAGTCGGAGACGAAATAATGTAAATATTGTAGGTATATTGCAATAAATGAAAATAAATTAAAACATTTTTAATTTATTGCAAAAACTAAAATAAAATAAAAAAATAATGTATAATACAATTACCATCTTTGTTTGACAAACTAGTAACTACCTTGCTGTATCTATTTCAATATCCCTAATAAATTGTAAA